>JAYESA010000008.1:98812042-98959542 GCA_036927795.1 Iris macrosiphon
TATATGTGGAGCATAGACTGCAAGGGTCCCACAAAACGTGTAGTATGGGGTCTCTCAATGACTGGAGAGGGAATCCATTAACTTTACTTTTACTATATTGGCATTGACATACCATCCATAAAGTTGGAACACTTTGAAACGTTGGTCCACAGATGAATAAAAATGAAATATTTCTGTAGCTCCATTATAGGTTGTCCACAGCACCTTCTTCTAATTGGTCTTATAACACGCCCATTTTCTTCAGATGCCACGAGAAAGCTTGATCGCACCCTATTTATGTGCCCACAAAATGTGAGGAGGCTAGCAGTATATGAACATAAGATGCAATGTTTCTACATACACTTGAAAATTAAAAGGAGCGCAAAATAATGCAACAAAAATGTGTTTGTTTTCTACATTAAAAACAGATGCAAGGAATCCTGTAGTTTGACAGTTTGACTAAAAACCGGCAGGTAGACGAGTACAAGTTATCTATTGTGCACATTTACATTATAAAATTTAAAAGCATAATTTCAGGGACGGAAAAACCGATGGATATTCAATTCTTTGGCCCAATAATCATGCAATGGTTTTCTTCCACCATTGGTCCCACCTAAAATAAAGTCAAAGAAAGAAAAACTTGTCCATTAAAGAAAAAAAAAAATTTATTTTTATCTCTATACTCATATATCTCTAATATTATAATACGACTTAGAAATGATTCAAAATAAATTGTTCAAATCGTATATATAATCTCCATTAAATAATAATAATAATTTAAAATTTTAAAATCTATCAAACCGCATATGTATCGTAGTTAAAAATCAAAATCAAAATCAAAATTCTAAATCCTTCTAACTATCTTAACCTATATAAATTCTAAAATATATTCAATATTCTAACTATATTTAAACTAAGTATACGATATTAACTAACTAAATACATATTCAAAATTCTAAAACATATCTATAACAAATTTTAATTAAAATATATTCAAATCAAATTAAAAATATTTTAATTAATTTAAATTTTTATCTAATTTTTAATAATATTTATAAAAAAAAATTCGTATGTGCAACACACCCAAAAGTAACTTGTTTTCCATAAAAAAAAAGTCTTTCATCTATTTATATTTTTTTAGTAAATCATTTAATAATTTTAGAGATACAGTGAGTGCTTGAGAATGTTGATAGTCTATGTTTAGTCCTACATAGATTATAAATGAAAGTCAGAGGTCACTGTCTCTAATATATATATTTTTATATGCACTCAAACTAATCAATAAAAATATATCATTTAGGTTGGGAACAAAAGCACGGAAACCGTTTTCCAAATTAAGAACTTATGCGAGATAATCGAACAAGAATACACAAACCAAAAACGTCAAACACAAATTTCAGATACAGAGATTTTTACGTAAAAAATTCAAATAAAAAAAACCACGGAACGTTCGGAGTCCAACCCTGAAAAGCCTCCACTAATGGAATAAGAAATACACCGACTCCTTACAAACTTCTCACCGATCCAAACAGATTACCACAACTCTTTAGAATAGAAAATAGATCACAGAAAAAAAAAAACCGGAGATGACGAGAAAAGAATTACCCGAAACCGATCTCCTCTTCGAAATAGCCTTCAATCTCTTCCTCTCTCCTTCCAATGTTGTAAAAACACTCTTGTCCTTTTTTGCAATATTTTTGAGATATCATATATATTTTAGGGCTAGGAGACACCTAATATATATAGCCTCAAACCCACAACTAGTATTCCTATTATATATAGGAATACCCAATCCAAATCCAAATACATTGACATATTTCTATTATATGTAGGAATATCCAATCCAAATCTAGATCCATTGACATATTCCTATTATATGTAGGAATACTCAATCCAAATATTTTGAGGTATTCCTATTATATGTAGGAATACTGAATCCGACTCTGAGGTATTTTTCACATAGATTGGGAACCCTACCGACTCTAATAAATCTCCTCATTCACAACTATGTGGAGGGGGCCGTCATCCCCACGACCCGCTTGCAGTATTCAAACTTTTTTCTTGGAAGAATTTTTGTCAAGATGTCTGCTTCGTTGTCATCCGTATGAATCTTCTCATGCGCCGCTTGCTTCTTTTCAACCATATCTCGTATCCAATGATACCGGATATCAATGTGCTTAAACCACTATAAAAAGTCTGGTTCTTCACAAGGTGAATTGCACTATAGCTATCGCAATGCAAAGGGTACTGCTCTTGCTTTAGCCCCATTTTCTGCAGCAGCTTCTTCATCCACAGCAACTCCTTACAAGCCTCCGTCGCCGCAATGTACTCTGTCTCTATCGTCGACACGGCAACACACTTCTACAACCGCGACTGTCAGGATACCGCTCCACCAGCAAACATCATCACATAGCCCGAAGTCGATTGCCTCGTGTCTATATCTCCAACCATATCAGCATCAGTATACCCAACCAGCTTTAGCTCGTCACCATCAAAAGAAAGTCTCCAATCCGCAGTACCCTGAAGGTATCTGTAGAAGCATGAAAAATACGCTGCAGAATTATACGCAGTATGCATAAAACTCGCATAAAGCAGAGTTTCAGTGCTGTGTGGCGTAAGACATGACTTTAGAGCTATCGGCGTACACCGGAGCTTCATCGCTAGTACAGCGTAAAATATAGCTCCTGAACAACCTGCGTAATGTAGTATTTTCAGACTGTTTCAGCGTAAAAAGGTTGTTATATCGCCACTTTGGCATAAAACTACTCGCTTTTAATACAATGAGAAGTTGTACGGAGAACTCTTCGTATTCCTCGAATGAACCTGTCAGATCATGCAGTGAACCTGACTCCTAACAAAGAGTACTGCACGACTATCCAGACGACGGCTGTAATGATGGTTCGACACAGAGACCCAGACCGTCGTTTAGTGACATTTTCTTGATACAAATTGCTTTTACGCATTCAAGAAAATACGCTCCCTAGTTTTATAAAGGCAGATGTGAGCTTTTACGCTCAGCAGGAGACGAAACGAACCGCCACGTCAAAAGCTGCTCTTCGTACAGAGCTCGAGGCACGTCTCGGCAGTTAATGCGCGTGATGGGGGCAGATCTCTGCATTTAATGCACGATATTTGGTTCTATTTTAAAAGACTGGGTGAGCCATAATTATGACTAATACGTCCACATCATCACCTCTGCATATTACGCCATCAGGCTATTTTCAGCTATAGGAGCACGTTGTACGCTATCTCCTTGAAATACGTCGACCTAGGCTATTTTCAACTATAGGAGTACGCCTTATGCTATCTCCTCGGAATACGCCAACTCAGGCTATATTTGTATTGGTGCGTGATAAGGCTATTTTGGTCCAAAATACGCTCAAGACCTCAGTCAAGGAAGGAGGATCAGCTATCTTTACGCTAGCTACCTATCCATGCAACATCAGGTTTCTACGCCTACTTGGCTTCTACGCCTATATGTCAGCTTGGGCTTCTACACCTACTTGGCTTTTATGCCATCAGAACAGGTATTTGGTTTTTTATGCCAACGAGACAGTTATTTGGCTTCTACGTCAATCATCTCTACGCGAGGGGCAGTTACCTACGTGGCTTGCATGTCGTGATCTTCGCAGCAGTTATACGCATTATCTCTTAATGGCACACGCGTCACATGCTTATTCAGAGGATCATTTATACGTGGGTAGCAGTTATGATAACCGCCACGTAAAAGGTGTGGTTCTCTCCGTTGTTCAGTTGCTACGCCTATAAATAGAGACCTCCGTCCATGGAGGTCAAAGGTCGAAGAATTGAGGAGAGAAGTCGTAAAATCGAAGAGAGAAGAGCACAAACAGAGAGTAGTGATCGACGATTTTGGCATCAAGCATCAACTCCCTCTTGCAATCTTTGAAGTTATTCCTTCTTCTACAGCACTTCTTCATCATCGTGTGGCCCAAGGGACAAAGTGATCGACCGCAGATCAGACTCCTATAGCAATATTTACCCAGATTAAATTTTTGTACTTAATATCCTCGTATAGGATTAATTGTACTTCTTATTTGTAAACCAAAGGAAGGGTTTCGTATAAACCTAGTTTCATTTCTTTTGTTTATTATCAAACAGTATCGTAGAATCTACTTGACCGCAGTCCAATGTACCATTCCAGGATTGAAAGTATACCTGCTAACTGTGCCAACTGTGTGAGCGATGTCAGGTCTCGTACACACCATAACATACATTAGACTCCCCAGAGCTGAGGTATATGGAACCCACTCCATATCTTTCTTTTCGTCCGTGGTAGATGGACATTGCTCCTCAGTGAAGTTAAAATGAGCTGCAAGAGTGTTACTTACTTTTTTTTGACACATCATCCCTAAATGCTGAAGTAATGTACTTCTTTTGGGACAAGTGTAGCAATTTGGACTCTCTTTCGACTGACCTCCATCCCAAGAATAGTCTTCGCTGTACCCAAATCCTTTATAGAGAATGTCGCGTCCAGTTGGTGCTTCAACTCTGCTATCCTAGTGGCATTCTGATCCACCAGTAGCATATCATCAACATAGACCACTAAAATGATGAAATCATCCTCGATAAAGTACCTCAAAAATATATAGTGATCTGACGCCGTCCGTGCATAACCATGCTCCCCTATAAACGACTCAAACTTCTTGTACCATTGCCTCAGAGCCTGCTTTAGACCATACAAGCTCTTCCTCAATGGAACCACTTGTGCTAGCTCTATATCAACAGCCTCCTCCCCTTCAGGAACTGCCTTCTCGTCATGCTTATCCTCCTGAGGGTCACCCTGACTACCATCAACAGGCTGATGATCATAGTTGGGAGCAACTCCATGTACTGGCTCCCCCATAACTTGATCCTCTACGATATCTTCTGGAAACTGCACAAAGCAAAATGACTCTAACTCAGGCAATTTCTCAGCCTCAGAAGGCATCTCAGAATCTTAAGCGTTGGTCATGGTCTGATCCTCGACAAAAACTGTCATGCCCCGGACCCGCCCGGGCCGCCGCTCCGCCCTGCCCCGCCCCGTGCGGCCGAGAATTAGCGCAACCGGGCACGAATCACCGTGCCTCGGCGCGCCGGACGCGAATCACCGCGCCCGTCCCGCGGGTGCGAGGGAGGAAGGGAGCCAAGCGAATGGCCCGTTCGAGCTTTCGGGGGACGTGATGCCGCACGGGCCTGGGGTTGCGCCCGTGCAAGGCCAATCGTTTAAGTTGATAGTTGGCTATCATCGCATCAATCGAGTTAGCAGCGGAAAGGGACTTGTTGCAATGCAATGCATTAGCCAACTGAGTGTTCGGGACAATCGAGGCAACTTGGGTTTCCTTTAGCAAAGGCATATGTTCGTTCCATACATTATGCCCCCTTATGCGATAGCATTCTCGGGGCAACAATCGAAACCAGAATTCCGGGTCTTCGGGACTGTGGCACGCCTATCGCTTCCTCGGACGATCCAGTACCTACACAAGCAAGTAAACTGTTGGTGGGTCAGCACTTTATACAAGTACTGGTGAGATAAATCAACTGAACAGAAACAAGCATTCACTCAAACAGGCACTAAGTAATCATGTTATAAAACATTACATTACTAGTGATCTTTCTAGTTTTACCTAGGTTCGTTTCATGCAGTTCTAGCAGAGTCAGATTACTTGTTTAGAAACATGTTTGGAAACAGAGTTTCATATACTAAGCAGGCAAGCAATCCGTTCATGTTCCAGGGTGTGCGCAGCGTGTCTCGTGCGACTCCAGGGTCAGATGCAAAGCTAGACACACAATGCACATTCTTAGGGGCAGTCCTCTATCCAAGCCAACACAATGACTTAGCTATATGAATGGCGGTCCCCGAGTATCTCAGGATCGGCAGCGGTTAGTCCAGCATACCAATGACTCTTTTATCTGATGCTAATGGCAGCTGTGACTCATGGTTGCTTTCCACTATCTCTGTAGCAGCCGTGACACATGCAGTTCAGCTCTGCACCAAAAGCCATTGTCCGACCGCGTGCGAATGCATGGAACACTATCAACAAACTCTTAGTATGCAGACGAGACGAACCATCTATAAACAATCTTGTTGCGGGGCAAGCCGACTTATCACTTGAACACATTCAGGCACAGTATGGTTCTCTCGAAGCATAGACGATAGTGAACATGTTCATGCACTCTAAGCCAGCGATCTGGATTCTCGTTTAGCAGACTTATTGTTTCAAGACAGCTAGGAGAGTTCGTTCATTAGCATGCAAGGCAGGTTCTATCATTCTCTTAAGAAAACATTGCAAGCAAAAACTCAGGTTATTATTAAGGCGTGCAAGAATCAGAGAACGAAGTTCTGCCCACTCACCTTGATACATAACGTCGGCGCGGAGCGGGGCGTTACATACTTACCCACCAACAAAAAGTTTCGTCCTCGAAACTTCAAGGATAAACTTCTCGATATCCCGAGTAGCGATAGTGTCGTCCCTCGCCGTACTCAACCGAAACAATCAAGCAATTCAAGTTCAGGAAACATTTTGCACTTTGAGAATATCTATGGACTTATTGTATGGAACGCTCTTTGCAAAACCATATCGATCTCAGAGTCATAGCCAGAAGATCGATTCTGCTCTGATACCATTCTGTCACGCCCCGGACCCGCCCGGGCCGCCGCTCCGCCCTGCCCCGCCCCGTGCGACCGAGAATTAGCGCAACCGGGCACGAATCACCGTGCCTCGGCGCGCCGGACGCGAATCACCGCGCCCGTCCCGCGGGTGCGAGGGAGGAAGGGAGCCAAGCGAATGGCCCGTTCGAGCTTTCGGGGGACGTGATGCCGCACGGGCCTGGGGTTGCGCCCGTGCAAGGCCAATCGTTTAAGTTGATAGTTGGCTATCATCGCATCAATCGAGTTAGCAGCGGAAAGGGACTTGTTGCAATGCAATGCATTAGCCAACTGAGTGTTCGGGACAATCGAGGCAACTTGGGTTTCCTTTAGCAAAGGCATATGTTCGTTCCATACATTATGCCCCCTTATGCGATAGCATTCTCGGGGCAACAATCGAAACCAGGATTCCGGGTCTTCGGGACTGTGGCACGCCTATCGCTTCCTCGGACGATCCAGTACCTACACAAGCAAGTAAACTGTTGGTGGGTCAGCACTTTATACAAGTACTGGTGAGATAAATCAACTGAACAGAAACAAGCATTCACTCAAACAGGCACTAAGTAATCATGTTATAAAACATTACATTACTAGTGATCTTTCTAGTTTTACCTAGGTTCGTTTCATGCAGTTCTAGCAGAGTCAGATTACTTGTTTAGAAACATGTTTGGAAACAGAGTTTCATATACTAAGCAGGCAAGCAATCCGTTCATGTTCCAGGGTGTGCGCAGCGTGTCTCGTGCGACTCCAGGGTCAGATGCAAAGCTAGACACACAATGCACATTCTTAGGGGCAGTCCTCTATCCAAGCCAACACAATGACTTAGCTATATGAATGGCGGTCCCCGAGTATCTCAGGATCGGCAGCGGTTAGTCCAGCATACCAATGACTCTTTTATCTGATGCTAATGGCAGCTGTGACTCATGGTTGCTTTCCACTATCTCTGTAGCAGCCGTGACACATGCAGTTCAGCTCTGCACCAAAAGCCATTGTCCGACCGCGTGCGAATGCATGGAACACTATCAACAAACTCTTAGTATGCAGACGAGACGAACCATCTATAAACAATCTTGTTGCGGGGCAAGCCGACTTATCACTTGAACACATTCAGGCACAGTATGGTTCTCTCGAAGCATAGACGATAGTGAACATGTTCATGCACTCTAAGCCAGCGATCTGGATTCTCGTTTAGCAGACTTATTGTTTCAAGACAGCTAGGTGAGTTCGTTCATTAGCATGCAAGGCAGGTTCTATCATTCTCTTAAGAAAACATTGCAAGCAAAAACTCAGGTTATTATTAAGGCGTGCAAGAATCAGAGAACGAAGTTCTGCCCACTCACCTTGATACATAACGCCGGCGCGGAGCGGGGCGTTACAAAAACCACGTCCTTGCTTTTGTATAGCTTTCTTCCCACTGGATCATAGATTCTATAGCTAAACTCATCCCGACCGTAGCCGACAAAGATGCACCACCTCGTCTTCGGCTCAAGTTAGGGTCTTTCGTCCTTTGGTACATGCATGAAGGCCTTACAACCCAATACTTGCAGGTGATTGTATAACGGCTCTTTGCCGTACCATACTTTGTCAGGCACATCACCCTGCAAAGGAGCACTAGGACATAAATTAATAATATAAGCAGAAGTGTAAAGAGCCTCACCCCAATAGCTGCCCGACAAGTTTGCTTCTGACAGCAAACACTACACGCTCTCCATCAATGTCCTGTCCATGCACTCTGCTACACTGTTGAGCTCCGGTGTCTTTGGTGGAGTCTTCTAGTATCGTATCTCTTGCTCTCTGCAATAAGCATCAAAGGGAAAAATGTACTCGCCGCCGTTATCGGACCGAACACATAGTAGCTTATTGCCCGTCTTCCTTTCAACAAAGGCCTAAAACTCTTTGAAAGTGGACAGCACCTGATCCTTGATCTTTATGGCATAAACCCAAACCTTCCTGGAACAATCATCAATAAAAGTCACAAAATAAGAAGCACCACTAGTAGACTTTGCCTTCATAGGACCGCAGACATCCGAGTGAATCAACTAGAGCAACGCCAGCTTCCTTGAACTTGGATGACTTTGGAAAGACACTCTATTTTGCTTTTCTGCCAAACAGTGTGTACATCTCTCCAATTTTGTAGACTTTAGCCCTGAAATCACCTTCATGTTCACCAAGTAGCTCATTCCCTTCTCACCGATATGGCTGAGCTGCCTGTGCCATAACTCAGTAGACGCATCAGTAGTTGTGTTCATCTCATATGCCCCATGTGCATTCCCTTTCATATAATAGAGTCCGTACTTCTTGCTTCCTCTGGCAAACACAATCGAACCTGTGGAAAGCTTTTACTGACCGTTCTCAAAAAGGTTGAAGAAATCATCTTCATCCAACCTTCCAACCGACACCAGGTTGAAACGGATATCAGGGACATGACGGATATCTTTGAGAACAAGAATTTCATCCGTCTTTGTCCTCAAATGCACATCTCTAACAGCAACAGCTTTTGACACATCTCCGTTGCCCATCTTTAAGACTCTATAGTCATCTGTTGTATAAGTAACAAATAGTGTCATGTTGTGAGATACGTGCGCTGAAGCACCTGAGTCCACCAGCCAAGAGTTGTCATCGCAGGCGAGGTTCATAACTACCTTATCACCTACAATGATCACGTCGTCTCCATGTGCCGAGGCCGCCGATGTAGTGTCACGCCCCGGTCCCACAGGGGGGCCAATCGTCCTTGCTTAGTCCCTGCGAAACCGATTGTCCTCGCACGGGCGTGATGCCGTGCAAGCCTAAAGTGCGCTTACACAAGGCCAAAGCTTTAAATAAGGGCAAGTAAGCTATTCAAGACAGGAGCAGTGGCACATATATTATTGAAAAGTAAAGAACACAATAACATATGAAAATAAGATCTTTTATTGATATTCAAAAGTGTTACAAGCGGCGCTTGGCCGAGGTTACAAATCTCCCAAGCACCCTCTTCTCTATATTACAATGACACTGTTCCATATATTATATCTCTCTATACAAAAGCAGCTCAAACTCGATACGGCTCAAGGCATCGACTCCAGATTTTCAGGCCCCGAGGATGAGGCACGGCTATCGCTTCCTCGGACGATCCAGCACCTGAGAACAAGCAAACTGTTGGTGGGTCAGCATTTAGAGAAAGTACTGGTGAGATAAATCAACTGAACAGAAGCAACATCCCCTAAAACCCACACTAAGTAAGCATGTTGCAAAATATTACATTACTAGTTCTCACGCCCTAGTCCTAAAATATACGGGACCAAGCCACGTGGCATTGGCCAGCTGACACATCTCCGAGGATATCCCAATTTAATGGATCCTATCAAAGCGTGCTACGCTGTCCTAAATCTAACAAGTCTATAAATATCATACAACAGGCAGAGTCTATCTCATCCACAAGTATAATAAGAAATACTGAAATGAAATACTGGAAAGTAAGAACATAGTTGAATGTCATAGTATAAACCAAAATATGTCCGGTAGGAACAAACCCACTACAAATGATGAAATAGAGTACTGAAGACAGAATAAAGAGTGTGACTAAAACAACTGCTAACTAGATAAGAAGCTCTAGTCCTAGGCGGAAGCCTACCAAGATGATCAGGGAAACTCCGATGGTAATAACTCTAGCTCCTCCTCAAGAGCGTACCTCGTCTCCACTCCTGGTCCGTACACAGTGGGGTAATATGCCTCGTCCAGATCTGGAAGAGAACCAGGTCCTCAGAGGGACGTAACAAGATACAAAATACATGCCAGATATAGTACTGAATAAAATAAAAGGGTGTGCTAACCATCTAAGTGAATGCAATGTAAGGACAACCTCGGAACGTATAGGTAGGTGTAGGCATAACGTCCACACTCCGGAGAGCATGGTATCTGTCTATGTAACGTCCATCATTTTGAAGAATGAGGTATCTGCAATGTATATACGTCCGTAACACTCCGAAGAGCGCGGTATCTGAATATAGGAAGTCGTCGGATCTATGGCTCCTCTGGATACCACGGAGTTCGATGTGTGTATCCCATACGTTTATCAGTTGTCCTCCCCGCCCAATGTGGATACACAAGTCGAATATACGACGTGAGTATCTCGTATCTATATGCCAAGTCACATCTAATTATATTACTCTAGATTACGTGCTAATCCGTGATGCATGTCATATGCACCGATAGCGAATCGGGAACGCGGACCCGTATCCCAACATGAATGTACCATCGTGATACGTGTATAGTGTCATGGTCTAGGAAGATATCAGAATATCCTCACAATAGTAGATGAGTCAACTAGCAGCTAGGTCAAGTACACTACTCATCGACGTATTTGTCGACTGCACCCGAGTCAATCTCGGATGCGCACAGTTTATGTATATTGCAACATTTATCATTTAATTTAAACAGTAATCCAGGAAGGTATATTTGCCTGTGTCCGGTAGCTGCGAAAGCCAATGTCCTGCTCCTGAAGCCTCGGCTGTACGGTCTAGCAATCCTATATATGATATAATAATATCGACATCAGACACTTACAATAGTATGACTAAGACATACTACTTGCAGCAATACACTGATGCAGATCTTGACTGTACATCTAGTGGGACCATGTAGGACATATATTTATATATATATATCACATATATACATATATGTACATTAATACATATTAAAATATAATAAAAATATGTAATATTTAATAGTACATTTAATTAGCATTTTTACATATTACCTAATAATATGTATATATACACATATTCATTAAATATATTAACATATTAAAAATACACAATACCATATATATAAATTAAATATATACACATATATTTACATATATTTATGTACATAAGTACACAACATAAAATACATATATATTTACATATATTCATATATTTATTTAATACATACCAATATACACAAAGTATATATATATATATATATATATATATATATATATATATATATATATATATATATATATATATATATATATACCCATATTTATATACACCAATATATATATATTTATATGTATACACAAAATATAAATATACCAATTAATATATTTATGTATATATACCACATAATATAAATATATAACATACCAATATATATATTTATTTATATACACAAATATATATATATTTATATGTATACACAAAATAATAAATATACCAATTAATATATTTATGTATATATACCACATAATATAAATATATAACATACCAATATATATATTTATTTATATACACAAATATATATATATATATATTTATATGTATATACAAAGTAATAAATATACGTTAATATATTTATGTATATATACCACATAATATAAATATATAACATACCAATATACATATTTATTTATATGCACTATATATAATAAATATATAATAGAGTACATTAATATACTAATATATAAAAATGTATTTCTAAAATATATATACGTACACACATACATATATATATATATATATATATATATATATATATATATATATATATATATATATATATATATATATATATATATATATATATATATATATATATGTATATATTTATATACTTATACATAATAGATATTAAATATATAATAAGGTATTAAATACATGTACACAATACATACTATGTTATATATATAATACGAACCACATATACATATATATTTATTATACAACTGAATACAGTATATATATATATATATATATATATATATATATATATATATATATATATATATATATATATATATATATATATATATTAATACAGTAATATACAGAATACATATTTAAATACTAAGTAGAATACAGGAACATATATATACAGGTATATACACAATGCAAACCCAAATATACCATGTATTTATATTGTATTCGTATATGTAAAGGTATACCTAGGTCCAGGGGGGTCGTGGTGGTCCGCCGGACAGTTCGTCGACGGCGTGGGTGGCCGGGCGGAGCTCCGGCAGCGCTCGGGGAGGAAGTCGACAGCAGCAGTAGTTGGTACTCGATGGCGCTGCGGGGGTCGTGGCGGCCGGCTGCGGCATCGTCTGGGGGCGAGCCGAGGCGGGGAAGGAGGAGGCTGGACGGGGAAGAGGTCGGTGAAGTGGGGTGGCCGGGCATGCTACGGTGGCGGAATAGTCGGGGCTCGGGTGGTCGGCTCGAGCTCGGGGGGGGGTTTGCTGTTGGTTAGGATGGTGGTGATGACGGCGGCTGTAGGCAGAGCAGTGGCCGGGGGCGGTGGCTGTAGGTTGGGGAAGGATCGCCGGAGGGAGTAGGGTCGTCGCGGGGGTGGCCGGAGGCGGGGGCTGGCCGGAAGAGGGCGGCGGGATGCTCGGTGTCATGCCCCAGTCCCAAAAATACGTAGGACTAGGACACGTAAATATGCCAGTCGCATGGATATGGCAAATCCAATATATGAAAACCAAATCCACACGTACGCTGTAATATGAATATCAAGTCCACAAGTGGTATAAAATGTATCACAAGTCACAGGGTATAATCTAAATCTCATCCGCGAAAATCAGATATAAATAATAACCAGCATCTATATAACTAGATCTCAACATAAATATCTAAGGATGATAGTTGGATGGAAACAAATTCACTACCAACTCTAATGGAAAAGTACAACACAACAAATACAATATAGGAATACCAGCTAACGACCATGGGCTCGAAGAGAAGACATCCTCGCAACACAAGTAATCATCCAAATCTACGCTCCTGCAATTACTCAAGAACAGATACACCTGGCAGAGGACCATGTCCTCAGAGGGACGTAACAAGATACAGAAAATACGAGCCAATTTGAATACAGTAAACATGCATATTATTTGAAAATAAATAAGTACGTTGTACAAGACCATCTATATGAATGCAAATGAGGACAACTTTTCGACGTATGGGCAAGGGTAGGCTACTCGATCTAATCCTCACAACCTCACGCTCGTCAGTGGACATCATCAGCCGACATACCGCGGGGGTAGCGACCCTCGGACTCCATCAATCGACATACCGCGGGGGTAGCGACCATCGGACACGACCCACCATAGTGCGTGCTAGCGACTACGGTGTTACCAGAGTGGTTAAAAGCCCATACGCCTAATGATTGTCCTCGATGATACTAAGTGCCATGTGTGTGTCAACATATCTAATACATAGTAATGACTGAAAGAAAACTACACATGCAAGAATAAACAGAATGCAATAAATATACAGAAATATACTAAGCATGCAAAATACTATAAGCAATTTGGCAAGGTATCTTGCCTGGGGTCCTGCTGCTGGTATGAATCAGAGTCCAAGTCACAGTCCAAATAGCCTATGTATTACAAATTTATCACGTCAAAAGATAATTTATTTTAATTTATTTAATTTTGGAATAATTACTCTAAAATTATATTTTAATCTTATTATTCTGATTTTTATGTTAATTCCTAAATTTTGTCCAAAGAAACTAAATTTTATCAACTCGAGACTCATGGCACGCAAATCGAGGCGATCTGTTGACCGAAAAGTCAACCGACACAAACTCAACTTTCATGCATGATTTCATGTATATTTCAGCGTCAAAAATATGCTGGAATTTATGGCTCGTTCGAATTCAAATTCGTTTGAGAATTATGGCACATACAAATTTTGTATTGTGCACCGATGGTTAAATTCTAACCTAGAAGTTCTACAGAATTAATAGTATATAAATACTTCGAATTAAATTCTGGGAAAAACATATTTCAATTATCTAGATATTAGCTTTCCGAAACTTCAAACGGTTCATGATTCTGATTCCTGATTCTCCCGAAATCGCGAAAATATTGAAACACGTCTATTTTCGGACATGCTGTGCTCTACGAATTTTCCAGAATTTAATACTCATAATTTCATAAAATAAATTATATAATCAGAAAGCTAACCTCAATATATTTCTAACGCAAGAAACTAGGCCTCGTTTGGAGTCCGGAGCTATGCGCAAGGGCTTGTGGAAGATGACGGAACCCTAGATGGCAATTCTCCAAAATCTCTCTCTCTCTAAGATAATGGGATAATTAGGGTTATAATAATATATATATATATATATATAGGGATGTACCTGCGGCTGAATGGATATTTATAAGCTGACACGTGTCAGAATCTGATTGGATGTTTTTTGTTATATTATTTGTTTTTGATTTGCCTTTATCAAAACATTATTTAAGTCATTTTAAATCTAAATAACTCCAAATAAATATTAAAAATAATCATAAAAATCTGGAAAAATTACATAAAATATATTTTGAACCTATAAACCATAAAAAAATATTTGGGACAATTTTATATTCATAAGTTTACTACTATAACTAGGAGAAGCTCTAAACATTAGTTTTATCCATTTAACTGAAAATAAATACTAACATTATTCCAAAAATTCTGAAATAATTCCAGAAAATATATAATAATATTATAAACTCTAGAAAATAACGTGGGTCCATTCTATATTCTTGGGCTTGCACAATAAATTCTACAAGTCCTAAAAATTAGTTATTAGTCTAAATAACTCCCAATAAATACTAAAATTATTCAAAAAATTCCCAGAAAATTCTAGAAAATATATTTGACTATTTAGAACCTAAAATAAAATTTTGGAATATTTTTAATTAAGTTTGAACATAAAATAAATTCTTCAAAGTCCTAGAAAATTAGTGTTACTAGTTTTTAATTAACTAAAAATTATGGAAAAATCTCAATAATCTAAAATAGCCTAAAAATAATTCTAAATAAATATTTATATAAGTAAATATACTAAAAAAATTTATTTTCTAATTAACTAAGAGAATAATCTAAATAAATTCAACATCTATAATAAATATAATAATATAAAATATACACAAAATACCTATTTTGGGTGAGTGAGTTTACACTCGGGTAGGGTTAGTGGCTTTTGTGTGTAGGTTTAGAAACTAGGGCTTTAGTTTGGGATTTCTAGGTTTGTGTGCAATTAATGTGATATAACTTGATGTATATGTAGGTGAGAGAGTGGGGGGGGCTGCCTTGGGATTAAGGCCGGCTGGTAGTGTGTCTAGGGTTGTGTGAGGGTCTCCACATGTTGGACATGGGGCTAGGATTAAGGGCATTTGAATGAAGGGTCATGATGTGCTCTCCAAAAATTGATGTAAGTACATTAAAAAATGGGGGGGAAAATAAATTATGACCGGTCAAAGAATGTGGGTTCTTTCTTCATGTGGTTGGGCCAATGAGAGGGGGGCACCTCACTGCTAATTTTTACAAAGGCCCCTGAACAATTTGGAAATTGCATAAAATCTAAAATTGGGGATTTGATATGACAAAACACAATGTTTGGTATTTTGTATTGGTCTAGAATGGTGTAGGGTATTTTGTATGAGGCTTGTGGGTGTGTGTGTGGGTTTAGGTTGGAGTTGGGTCTAATTTGAGTGAGGTTGGGTCACTACATTAATTAAATTATAATTAGTGCACCGGGTGTCTCTAAATTAATTTAATAAATGCAGGGGGTCTAAATTGGGTGGCACAAGCATCATTGGTGTGGTAGGCTTAGAGTATAATAATGTCATGATTGGGGTTGGTCAAAACGGGTTGAGGCCGGGTCTCAATTTCGATTGGAACGGACAACGAACGTAAATACGCAATTAATTTAATTTAAGTACGGACGTTTGTAACGACTTTTGTGCGACCAAAATCAGGCACAAAAATCAGTATCTGGGGGTCACAAAAGGGTCATTATGGTAGGTTAGTATGTCTAGGCCAAGTGTATAGAATTTTTTTTAGGGTAACAGTTAGGGTAGTGTCCTAAATATCGGGAAAACGGTAAGGTGTCCTAAGTAACAAAACACTGCACAAATATTATAATACTTTGTATAATAAATCTTAATTGTTTATAATTAACCCTAATCATGCTATCTAAGTTAATTAATCCTGAATTTTGGTCGAGGGAGTTTACACTAGTGATTTTGCTACTTTTACCTATGTTCATTTCATGCAGCACAGGATTTGAGTCAGTTTACTTCTTTCGAAAATATAGCTTGGAAACAGTTTTGTATATTCAAACAATAAGCATACATACGGGACATTGTTCTATCGTGCAGTGTGCAGCATGTATTATGCACCATATTCTAACTCTTATGGACAAAGTTCTCTAGTGGACTATTCATCTCAAATCAAGACAAGCATTAAGTGGACTATCATACTTTCAATCACACAAGAAGAACTAGCTATATAATTTCGGTCTCCAAGAAACTAAAGATCAATAGCGGTAAACCAGCTAGCTAATGACTTTTTATCTGATGCTATTAGCAGCTGTGACTCATGGTTGCTCTATACTAACATAATAGCAGCCGGAACCAAGGTTCAGCTCTGCACTAATAGCCATTGTCCAACCGATGCGAATGCATGAAGCACTATCAAATAAACTTTACGATGCAAACGAAATAAACACGCAAGCTATATATTTACTCTTGTATTTCTTACTCTCATTGTCGAACGGTTATCCCTGCAGCAGACATACAAGTTAGCAATAATTTGCATAAACATATATGTATAAGGTTCTCTATCTCCATGTCCATCTCTACATCAAATAATTTGGTATGCAAGAAGGCTAGCCTATCATGCGCCCTAACTATATGATGGTCAATAGGTAGCCCCATGATTAGCAGCGGTTGCCCAAGGTTCAACTCTTCACTAGCATGCACATGTGTCGACATTTGTGACTCAAGGTTCATCTCTTCACCAAAACACACGAGTATTAGCAGCTGTGACATCATGGGTTCCGCAAAACACTAATAGACACATTGCCCCTCTAGACCCCCAGCGGGCCGTATCCTCAAGATAAAACAAAAATCTCTTCTGGACCGAGCTATTCCCAGTGCCCCAGGAACCGTTCGAGAGACAAGACCTTGTGCACAAGTTGTCCGAGACCAATACAATGACATGAAGCATCTATATGCAAGCAAAACAAATAATCATGCAAAACATATATGGTCAAGCAAAACACATCTTGTCAAACAAAGCTCATCTCTCACATATCTAATAGTACACCCCACTAGACCCCCAGCGGGTCGTATCCTCAGGGCACACTATTAGTCTCTGCTTATACGAATCAAAGACTTATAGCAGTTCGATATAGCAAAACAGACAAGCGAAACATATAATGGCAAACATAATTTTGATTTTATATCAAACATGCAATATATATCTCTTTCTTAGCATATTATAAAGGGACTTATTTCAAGTGATCCCTTTACTTATCATTTTAGCATAGCAAGGGTTCGTTCGATAGTTGTGTCAGTATAACTAAGCATGCAATATTTTTTATACTTTTTGACTTAGCATGGCAAGGTTTTATCTCTTTTCAGACAAGCATACAAATTCTCTAGTTAAGCAAGCAGGTTCGTTTCAATGACAAGCTATATGAGTTCTCTTATTAAGCATGCAGAGTCAGGTTCTATCATTCTTCTTATGAAACTATCTTCTTAAGCAAACAAGCATTCAAAAAATCAGATTCATTATTAAGGCGTGCAAGAATCAGAGAACGCAGTTCTGCCCACTCACCTAGATCAATCGTCTTGTGGTTCGGTCGGGAACTCTCCAAGAAGACTTTCGTTCGAGCAAACAAAACAATATCACTTGTACATAGTGCCTACGCGAAGCGGGGTACTACATGTAGTATTCTCACTTTGCTTTCCCTTGTCATCCTTCTTCTCTTTCTTCCAAGCAAAATAGTTTTGCTTGATGTAGCCCTTCTTGTCACAATGGTAACACTCCGAGTCCTCGTAATGACCCTTGGACTTGCCCCTGCTCTTGTCTTTGCCACCACTTGGACCCCTTCTCTTGCTCCTTCCGTGGCTATCTGAAACTAGTGCTTCTGAGTGGGATATAGATGATGTGCCCTGAGAATGTCTCTACATCTCTTCATTCAGTATCCCGCTTTTGGCAAACTCAAGACTGACCATGCCTTCCGGAGAAGAAGCAATCATAGACACTCGTACGATTTTTCACGAGTCTGGCAATGTATACAGCAACCATAGTCCCTATATTTCATCGTCGAACTTGACTCCCATCGAGGATAGCTGGTCCACCACGCCCTAGAACTCACTCAAGTGATCCGTAATAGATGCACTATCTTTGTACCATAGACCCATCATCATTCGGATCTAAAACAGCTTGTTTATCCCGGTCTTCTTTGCATACAAAGATTCCTGCTTATCCCATAACATCTTTACGTGCTCAATATTGGCAACGTGGTTGTACATAATCTCGTCAACGAACTGCTGTATGAACCCACATACTTCACTACCAGAAAAAGTCAAATTAGCGACGTAAAGAAACGTCGCTAAATGACCAATAAACGTCGCTAATTAATTTTAGCGACGTAATTAGCGACGTTTTACAGAAGTCGCCTTTCAGCTAGTCACTGAAAGAAAAATATCGCTAAACGTTGCTATACCGATATTTTTTAGCAACATAAATGCGTCGCTAGATTAGCAACGTTTAGCGACGCAACATCGCTAATTAGCGACGTGCTCATATGTCTTTTAACGTCGCTAATTAGCGACTTATATAGCGACGTTACAGTAACATCTTTAATGACCTGACAATACTGCCATGTCAGCAAGTTGCGACGTACAGCGATATTTTTAGCGACGTCATTAGCGACGTGTAGTAACGTCGCAACTTAGCGACGTATTTAGCGACGTATAGTAACGTTGCTAAACGTCGCTAATTGTATAGTAAAAAAATAAAAAAATGAATACTAAATTGTTTTTAAACTATTATTCCTGTAGTTTATTAATTCATAATCTGTACAAATAGACCCGGAGCAACCCTCCGTTGAATTTGTTGGATTTGCCGACCCCCTTGTGTTGAAAACTCAACACCGATAAATTAACATATATTTAATATGAATAATATAAACAAATTTGAAGAAAATAAAATATTCAACAAATATCGTCGTAAAGAATACAGCAAATATATATCCATACAATGAGTCTCATTCTAAATAATACAAAGAATATAAATATCCAACAAATATCCATGCAAATATCTATACTACTGCGGATCTGCAGGAGGATGACCACCGACGCGTATGAAGGATAAGAACAGATCATACTGCTCCCTTAAAATCGATACCGATGTCGATGTAGAAGGCAGTGACGTCGGTGGAGCCTATGTCGATGTAGGCGCACCAGGAGGACGTATCCTCTCCAACTATGCGAGTCGCTGGTTGTAAGAATCCATGGTAGATAACAGCCTCGTACTGCTATGAACCATTGAATCCTGCATCATCGTCAGCCTCTCGCCCATGGATAGCTATGATGCCTGCAACTCCGTCACGCTGCGCTCTGTCGAGGATCTAAGATCATTTATCAAATTCTGAAGCTCCGTGATGCTACGGTCGAGCATATCGAATCGTGCAATGAGCATCGGATCGTCCGCCTACGGCTGGGACCGGGGCTCCTCCTCCATCCATCACAGCAACTCGTCACGGAGATTCGCAATCTGACGGTCAACAGCCTCCTGGACTCTGGCCGACGACTGCAAGGGCTCTTGGGAATGCGCACTTATCGGGGAGGCCCTAAATGTCTACATCACAACCAGGGGGCCATAGGATCCTGTACCGTAGTACGTACCCCTCTGGAGACCACCAGCGATGGTCACCCACAGGTCATCCGTCGACGGAGCTAGAGCGGGCTGCGAGGAAGTACCAACTTCTCCAGTTGTAGGTGCACTAGCAGTCGCCCGCTCACGCAGCCTAAGATACTCGACCTAGAAAAGTTTGAATACTCGATAATTGCCTAAGTTATATTAAAATTAACACAAAGTAAAGTAATACTTACATAGGTCTGCGAGGCCCTCTCATCAATGAGATTTTCGTCCTTGCGATGGGTGGCTAAGAAGACGGTCACCATGTTTGCATTCTTACCCCTCTGTACATGTTAAAAATATATTATTTAGTACTAAAATTAAATATTTTTTTCTTTTATTATTTTATCGTACTTACATTAAAATAATATATCTTAAATAAAAAACATAACAAATGACTAAAATATTCTTTCATCGGAATCGAGCCACCACACCACTTTGCAGCATTCCGCCTAGCCGCCTTAGCCTTCTCAGACCTTTCCGTGTAGCTCAGATCGTCGAATCTAGCCCTCATCGTAGTCCACTGCTCAGGTGTGATCCAACCTTGGATCAGTTTTCTAGTACGATCATGAGCCTTTTGGTCATCAAAAGCATCACGAATAAGCTTGGCGGTAACGGCAGAAAACATTCGCTCGATCAACTCGGCCCGGTGTGGAGGATAGAAATACGTTTGCTACAATAAATAATTTAGTAAGTGAGCATAACAGATAAATTATATAATATGCATAAATTAGAGGATTTATATAATATACTTTTACTTTGAAGTGCACAAACCAGAATGCCTTTCTCTCCTCTGGAGCTTCACAGTAGTTGATCCAAGGGCCACCATAGTTGTTCCTCAAAAATAGGCTCAGGCGTCTCTGAACCGACGATGGACAATATATATACATAGATAATTATTTAGATCGAAAAAGTCAATATATGATGAGTAAAGAAATACACGATATATATGATGCTAAACCATCTAGTTGACTTACTTTGTACCGTCGGCCCAAATCTCTGTCCTCGTCTCCTCCAGAGGTGTGCATGGAGGATCTTGCTGATGTTGGGACAACGTCGGCATGACCTCCTCTACATGCTCATCTGTCTTCATGGTTTTGTCAGTAGGAGGAACGCTGGATGAGGGATTACTATCACGCCTGGAACTACTTATCCCAGGAGTGATGCCACGTAACGTCGTCGCAGTCGGAGATGTGACTGATCGATATACTGGAGTACTGGGTGACGACGATCCGGAACCAACAATAGGCAGTACCGGAGGAGCACTCTGTCTACTCGGGACCTGCCGAACCCTCCGCGTCGTCCTGTCATACCTGATAACAACATATGATGAATAAAAAAATACACAAATATATAGTACATTCTACAATCAAAATGTTATGCATATCTCACAGCATTCATAGAATTGTACAGTAAATAACTAGTGGTGTCACAAGTCTAAATGGATAGTACATTCTATAGTCAAAATATAATACATATATTCGTCAAAATAGTACATTCTACAGTTAAAATATAGTTACATTCTACAGGCAAAATATTTTATTTTCAATCATCTTCAGAAAATTTATCTTGTTCGCATTCCTTGTCCTCATCTTCCTATTTCTCCTCCTCGTCTTCACTTTCATCTACTTCATCTTCGTCTTCGTCTTCGTCTTCCTCTTCAGATAATTCTATATATTCTACATTATTACTCGTGTAATGAGTTACTTCCGTTGAGTCCATATCTACAATATTTGTTACAAGAGGTAGCTCGTCCTCCTGATAAGCTATTTCGTCAATGTCAAAGATATTTCTAGCTTTAGTCTTGCATACTGCCCACCAATTCGACCTTGCTGTCCCCCGTCTAGGATAAGTTGTGAAGTACACGAGCTGAGCCTGACTTGATAGGACAAATAGTTCGTAGCCTTGATATCTACGCTTGTAGTTTATATCCACAAGGCCATGCTTGTCAATTTTCTAACCTTGATCTTGAATCGGATCGAACCATTCACACTTGAATAGCACGATATTAGCAGGTTTTGTGCCATAATTATATGTCAACTCCATAATCTCTCGTAAGATGCCAAAGAAATCTTTGCCTAGATTGAAGTCTTTGTAGTTCGAAGATTTGATACGCAAACAACTATTTTTCGTGGAATCAAGATCCAGAAAGCTGTCTCTGATAGGAGCATTTGTTGACTTGAACCTAAACTCATTCACACAGAAATTTGGCCATATTTTAACGGCAGTAATTGGTCCCTTGGCTAGAGTTCTAATAGATTCAGTCTCGAGTGTTATTAGACGATCGACCTAAATACCAAAGTAGCGATAGTAAGTTATTTATTTTACATGTGCAGAAATAAAAAGTAATTACCAAGCACCTTACATATGCGCTCAACCAAGAAGGAAAATGGCATCTCATTTTTTGTTCTACTTCTTCGTCTGTTATGTAGGGTCTAACCGCCCTTATCATTATATGTGCTGAAAAATAATGAAGCAACTGCTGATTAGTAGCATAATAGTAGCTTATACTATTATATTGAGATGATGTAAACTTGGACGTATTAATTACTTACCCCTCTAGCTTCTCCACTTCATCCTCATCGCAATTGAGTAATATATACAACTGAACAGCCCTTAGCTCGTCGTCATTTAAATATCTCTTCTTCATTTTCCCCGAAGGCTTTCCAGACGCATTGAATACTTTGAGTATTGCATCATTAGATTCCAGATATCCATCGTCGTTTCTCGGAGCTTTTGTTCTATTAGTAGCAACATGAGGTTTGAAATACGTCGAGCAAAAGTTTGTAATCTCCTCGAGAACATAAGCTTCACAAATAGAGCCCTCAACCCGTGCCTTATTTTTACCTTTCTCTTTAGGTGATTCAGATGCCGCTCGAAGGGGTACATCCACCGATAACCGACAGGACCACCAATACGTGCCTCATAGGAAAGATGAATTGGCAAATGCTCCATAGAATCGAACAATCCAGGAGGAAACACCTTCTTGAGCTCACATAGTGTTACCGCAATGTCCTTCTCTTGCTTTTCTAAACGATCGACGAGAAACTTAGTAGAACAAAGATCTCTGAAGAATATACTGATCTCTATCAATGGATCCCAAATGACCTGCGGTAAGAATTCTCGAAATGCAATCAAAATTAACCTCCCCATGAATACGTGACAATCGTGGCTCTTCATACCCGCCAGTTTGTTCTCCTTGAGGTCGACGCATCTTCTCAAGTTCGACACGTACCCGTCTAGAAATATTAGACCCTGAATCCACCTACAATGTCTTCTTTTATCCTCTTTCTCTTGTGAGAAAATTGACTTAGGTTGCTTTAACTTTTCATTCCCCTCCTCTATCAAATGCAACGCAGGACGTCTACATATTTCTTCTAAGTCCAACCTGGTCTTCGGATTATCTTTTGTCTTCCCCTTTACCTCTATTACAGTATTAATTATGTTATCAAACACATTCTTCTCGATATGTATGACATCAAGGTTATGTCTGATCAGATTGGTGCTCCTATATGGCAGATCCCAGAATATACTCCTCTTCGTCCCGTTATGGGTGCGATCAAATCTGTCACACTTATACCCCTTAGCAGGCTCTTCGATAGCACTTGGTAAATCTTTTACCTCTTTCCATATCGTGTATCCGGGCCACCTTGGCCGTGGATTGGCTTTCTCCACAACGCCCGCACGAAAAGCATTCATGTTCCTCCGGTACGGATGATCCTTCGGCAGAAATTGTCGATGACAATCGAAGAAGCACAGTTTGCCTCCTTGTTTTAAACAGAAAGCCTTAGTACTCTCCATGCAATACGGACATAAGAGATGACCATGGGTGCTCCATCCCGATAATATTCCATAGGCCGAAAAGTCTTTGATGGTACACATAAGTGATGCCCTCATCTGAAAATTTTGCTTTCTAGAAACATCGTACGTGTTGGCACCCACTTCCCACAGCTGATTCAACTCATCTATCAAAGGCTGTAAATACACATCGATGTTCCTTTTCGGATTGTTCGGACCAGGGATAGGAACGGTTAGGAACATATACGGAGTCTTCATGCACATCCAAGGCGGTAGATTATACGGAGTGACGATCACAGGCCAACATGAATACTGGGAGCCCAAAAGTTTGAATGGGGTAAAATCGTCAGAGGAGAGCCCCAATCTGACATTATGCGGATCCGAAGCAAAAATTGGATACTCTTGATTAAAGTGCTTCCATGCTTCTCCATTGTATGGATGATCCAATATTCCTTCGATCTGTTTTCGCCTGTGCCAAGTTATATTTTCTGCAGTCTCCTTAACCATAAACAACCGTTGCAACCGCGGCATCAAAGACAAGTAGTGCATCAAATCGGTAGGATTCCTTGCACCGACAGACTTTCCTCTACCAGTGGTCTTGTAGCGATCAGCACCACAGAATCTGCATGCATCTTCATCCTTGTCATCTTTGTAGTACAACATGCACCTGTTGCGACATGCATCGATTTTCTCGTATCCCATCCAGAGCGATCTCCCATCCTCTTAGATCGATAGAAGTCTTTAGATAACTTTGCACCCTCGGACAAGATCTCTATAATCAAATCGATCAGTCGATTATAGCATTCTTGCGACATATTAAAATTGGACTTGATGCTCAATAATCTTGTAACCACCTCCAACGGTGAATGATCCTCACAACCAGGATATAGTGGAGTCCTTGCATTCTCCAGTAACTCCATAAACTTTGCAGCATCAGCATTCAGTGTCTCCTAAGCTGCATCATAATTGTCCGGATTGAAACTAGGCCCCGCCGCATCAAAAACCATGTTCATCCACCCGTCATCGTAAGTAGCGTGGTCGTGGACATCCATAAACGGCTCCACATAAGGCTCCGACTTCGATGCTAGAGACACAAGTTCTCCGTGTACGGTCCACTGATAGTAATTTGGCGTGAAGCCCTTCGACTTCAAATGATATGTGACTTCCACTTCTGGAAGATATTTTAAGTTGCGATATCTCACATACAGACACTTAATTTTGGTACCGTCCATGTACTGAGGAAACGTCTTGGCGAACTGCAGGAACTGTTGTACACCCTCAATAAATTTATCTCGCATACCGCACATGTCATCAGGATGACGGTTGTCCATCCACGAACGATGACACAGATAGTAATTCATATCCATTTCTAGATACTTCTGCAAAAATGAAAGTATGTATCCTATAAATTATTACATACAGTGTGATTCTTTGGAGGAAGGTAAGAACTGCTCTAACTTGATACACAATGCCCTATGTGTGTGTGTGTGTGTGTACATATGGTTTGAATAAAAACCCTAGTTCTTTCCTAATTTAGTTCTTTGTTTCTTTATAATTTATTCAGTTTTCTTGGCTAAGTGTGATTGTTTTCCTCCAATTCTTGACCAAATGGGAAGAGGACCCATCAATTTGGTATCAATTGGTATCAGAGCCTTTGGATTATGCTCTTGAAGCTAGTGGAGAGCACGACTCGAGCAGCCATGGCTCTAGAGCTGGATCTCTCCAAAGAATCAATACCTACCTGATGCAAATGGGAGGATACTTGCGTTGGAAGGTACAATTCATCACTTGAACCATAAAAATTTGATAGGTTGTTAGAGGAATTGGCTATGTCAAGAAGAGGATTTGAGTTTTCACCATATGCTTCATCCATGGCAACACCTTAATCCCCTCTAAACATACCAAATATACCACAATTTGGTATAAATCCAGCTGGAATGGCACAAAATATACAACAATTTGGTATGATCCCTACTAGAGTAGCTCAATCTATTCCTCAAACAAATCAAACAACCCCAGTACAACATTTTTTTATCAAAACCCTTGCCAAACTGCAACATATTACCAATTTTCTCATAACCAGAGAACAACTCCAGGATTTCAAGCAACTCGTGCTCAATCCAAATGTCACTGCACTAAACCCTAGTTTTCCTACATCACCTATGATATCTTCCCCATGTATAAGTGCATAGTATGCACAGGTTGTTCACTACAGTGTTGGAGTGTTGGGCAGGCCAGGATTTGAGTGTGAGATGTGGGAGTGTTGTACACGCCAAGAGGGAGTCGCAGTGCACTCTTGTGCACTACAGTAAAGAGCAGCAGCAACAAGGGGTTGCACAGAAGCAGCAAGGGGAGCAACTACAGCATCAAGAAGAGCAACTGCAGTAGCAATGCACAACAAGCAGGGTTAGGGTTAGGGTTAGTGTGTGTCTGCGTGCGTGCGTGTGTGTGTGTGTGTGTGTGTGTGTTCGAGTTAGGGTTAGTGTGTGTCATATCGTGTCGTGTCATGTCGTTTTATGTTGTGTCGTATCGTGTCATGTTAGAGAGAAAGACAGAGACAGAGAAAGGAGACAGAGAGAGGAGCTCACCGAGGAGGGGAGCCGTAGGAAGGACGCCGGAGGAAGAAGGGGATCCGGAGGAAGGAGGAGCTGATGGCGGAGGGGGGAGGACGCGGCTGGAGGGGGGTCGCCGGGAGGGAGAAGGGGATGCCGGAGGGAGGAGGGGAGCCGGAGGGGAAGGACGTGGCCAGAGGGGGGTCGCGGAGGAAGGAAGGGAGCCGGAGGAAGGAGGAGCCCCAACGTCGCTAAATGTCTAAAAGATATACGTCGCTAAATACATCGTTAAATGAAACATATTAGCGACATTTAGCGACCTTAATTGAACTTATAGCGACTAATCTTTTAAAAACTGAATAAAAGTCGCTAAACGTCGCTAAATGTCGCTAATTAGCGACGTCTAGCGACGTTTTTATATGGAGTCGCTAATTTATATTATATTAGCGACATTTTTCATTGACGTCGCTAAAAAATGTCGCTAATCCCGCTTATTCTAGTAGTGCTTGTATGTGCTCAAACTTTCAGTCCTCTTCGAGTTTATCACTGGGCCTCTTGGGCGCAAATACTGGAAGATACAACTTCTTGATGAACAATAAATCCTTTATCTTGCTCCGCCAATAATGATAGTTGGTACCATTATGGTTTACCATGCGCACCGGCTTCGCTTCTATCACTACTTTCTGATTTTACTATCAACTTCTGACACCTCTCTGAACTCAAGAACCTAGCTCTGATACCACTTTGTTGGGAATGAAAGTGCAAAAACCGTCCCCAAAACTAAGAAGCGTTGCGGGAGAACTTACCAAACGTACACAAACTAAAAATGTCAAACATAAATCGCAGACACAGAGATTTTTACGTGAAAAATCCAAATAAGAAAAACTACGGGACGATCGAAATCCAACCCTGAAAAGCCTCAACTAATAGAATAAGAAATACACCGACTCCCTACAAACTTCTCACCGATCCAAACGGATCACCACAACTCTTTAGGACAGAAAATAGATCACAAACAAACAAAGAACGAAGATGACAAAAAGAATTACCAGAAATCTATCTCCTCTTCGAACTAGCCTTCAGTCTCTTCCTCTCTCCTTCCAATGTTGTAAAAGTACTCTTGTCTCCTTTTACAATATTTTTGAGATATCAGATATATTTTATGGTCAGGAGACACCTAATATATATATAGCCTCAAACCCACAACTAGTATTCCTATTATATATAGGAATACCCAATCCAAATCCAAATACATTGACATATTCCTATTATATGTAGGAATATCCAATCCAAATCTAAATCCATTGATATATTCCTATTATATGTAGGAATACCCAATCCAAATATATTGAGGTATTCATATTATATGTAGATATACTCAATCCAACTTTGGAATATTTTTCACATAGGTTGGGAACCCTACCCACTCCAACAATTTAGTCAGTCTAGGATTTATTTTCGATATGGTAATAGAGAAGTGATGTTCCAGGCCCTTACTATTTTAAAATTAAATTATAGTGCTTCATCTAATCAAATTGTAAGAATCCCTACCTCCTACTTCTCAATCAATTCTAGCCTCCATTGTCTTTCCTCTCCATCCATAAATCCCTAGTCTTCACCCACTCAGTTTTTATGAGACCTGTTTTTCTGTTTTCGTATTTATGTACGTAAAAAATTTCTCCTAATTTGTGTTTATCATTTTGAATTTTTTAGTGTATTTCTCGATTTTCTGCTCCAGCCACCGGGTTCTTGAATTTTAATGTTGTCCAAGTCTAACATAATTAGCTTTTCGTTCGTGGAGTTGATTTTTTTAAATTTTTTGACTTTTTATGCCTCGAGTATTGCACAGGCGTGATGCTCGTGCAATAATCACTTTTCAAATCGAGATAATGATTTATCAAACTTAATTGGCATTACTGTTGTGTGTAACCAAGTTAATGGATAGCCTATCATGGACTTTTAAAGACCCTCAACATTGTCGAAAACTTTTCCTGTGATTCACAAATAGAATCGGATACCTGGATTTGGATTTATCCCAAGTTTTATCATGAGAGTCAGTGGCATACCATAAGTATACCACCTATATAGCTAGTGTCATTTCACAATTGGCACTGGTATCAACTGTATTAGTGCTCACTACTAAAATAAATAGCATTAAAACATCGTTAATCAATAAAAATACGTCACTAATTTGACTTAGTAACGTTATTAGTTACGTTTAAGCGTGGTTGCGTTTAACCTAGTCGTGGAAAAGCAAAATATCGCAAAATATCGCTATAGTGACGTATTTAATGACGTAATAGTGTGTCACCATTATCCGATGTTTAGCGACTCACGTCGCAACATAGCGACGCAAATGTAGTCGCCATGTGTTGCCAAAAAATGACATAATTATCGACTATTTTATTTACTTTAGTGACATTTTTTTTCAAATTTAGTGACGTAGTTTACGTCACTAAACTTCCCAGTTTTAGTGACATACCAACAACGTTTAACAACGTCTTGGTAAAATTTAGCGACGTCTTGATAAATTTTTGCAACATTAACATGTGTCGCTAAGTGTCACTGAACGTTACTAAATACCAAAAAAATTCTAAAAAATGTTTGATACAGAGATAATAAACAACACATTGTTCCAGATAGTTTGATACAACATTTTAGTAGACAAAATATCTGATACAGAGATAATAAAAAATACATTGATATAGAGACAATTGAAAAAATGTTTAATACATATTTTAATTCATTGATACAACATTTTTGGTACAATGGTACATTGATTCAAGATTCAAATATGATATATATTTTCTAAAATAGATGCTTCCGTCGCCGGTGCATAAATGTGTTCCGCATTCGCCAAATACTTATGATTATGTTGCCTATACCATGGAGTCAGTTCCATTGAAGCTTCTGCCTTCGCTAAAGATTTGATGCATATATGTGTTTGTCTTCTCATTTTTCTATTATATTTCTGGTTTGTTTGCAATTAGTTTCTCGAGAACTTGCGAAGGATATTTTCATGGACTAGGCAAACAAGACTGTAACTTTTTTCAATGACTCACAACGTTGTAAAATATGTCATGTTGACTTCTACAAAAAAATAGAAGGCATATAGCTTGGAGTAGAATGATAGGAGGAAGAGAGCTAAATTTGGATGCCTTAAAAGACTGATTTAGTAGTATTTCGCTACTATGGCAACATATTATTCACATTCATGGTATTTGATAGAATAACATGTTGCAAAATGATATATCCTTCTTATTCTCATACGAATTTTGTTTTAACGTCCGTATGAGAACCATAAGGATATATCTTTTCGTAATATGTCATTCTCTCAAAGACTCTGAAAGGTGAACACTATGTTACCATAATAGAGAAGAGAGTAATATATCATAATATATTAAAGTACGCATATTCAGATCTTAGGCCCATCACTTTACTCATATGTATTTATCTTTTAATTTTTTTTATAAAAGTCAACACGATGTATCTTCCCCTTTTGGAGTTACTAAAGTTACAATATTGTTTGGAGCTTGTTCACGAAGTTATTAACGCAAGTTTTGGGGGGATTAAATATAAATAAACTTAAAATTATATTAAGAGAAATGTGTGTGAGAGGTACAGGAGGAATAGAGACTAAAGCTTGATAGGTTTGAATGAAAAAGCAATGGAGTTAAGTGATCATGCAAATTATATTATAACAAAGAGTGTATATGAAAATTAATTAACAAATTAAGTAAAGCCTTAAGGTACAATAACCAAACTTCATTACTTTTTTGTTTACACTACCTAGGACACTCGTAGTTCTACTCATATGTAATATCATAAGTTCTCATAATTGCAAGTGTGAAAAATTAGAAGCACTCGATAATGTACAACTAAGAAAAGTAATATGTTTCACACTAAAAAAAAGTGCTTGGTCGTCGCATCATCATTGTCTTGTGTGGGGGGAGGAAATCCAAAGGGTAAATGCCAAATCCAGATTGCTAATTTTTAGTCTCGTCTAGTCATTGACAATTCTAGACTGCTAATTTTAGCCTCGCTTGGTCATTACCAATCCATAGTGCTAATTTTAAACTTGTATGGTCACTAATAAGTCCAGATTGCTAATAGCTTCTATCAATTATATGGAGCATAATACAAACTAAAAAGTTTTCACAAATCTCAACCTTCTGTCAATTATACAACTAATTTTAGTCTCGTCTGGCCATTAACAACTCCAGACTTCTAACAACTTTTCGCATTATGTGATTTATCCTAAGAAGGCAATATGTGATTTAACCTAATAATAAGGTCGTAAATATCTTTCTCATTTACAAAAATGTTAAAAAGAACACAGCAATAAAGTTTCTTCTTTTGGACAATTTTATAAATAATTGGTTTGTACTAGTTAAGTAACACAAAAAACTTCCTTATGAAATATCCATAAATGTCTAACTTCCCAAGATTTAACCTAAGAAGGCCAAATGTCCATGTGATTTAACCTATGCCCACAAATGTCTAACTTTTCAAGATTTTAAGTACCTCATTTTAATGATTCCTTGAACAACTACAACAATCACTAAATTAAATAACATTTAGATCTCCAACTACAAAATGGTAACAGTTATTTATCTTAATGATTCCTATAACTAATAAAAGAAATCATTGAACAAGAAACTAAGGTATCCCTCAAACATTCAATCACACTAAGATCAGATCTGAAACATTAAGAAATTTTAGAATTATAAGTACATTAGTAAATCGAATAAGAAACTAAAAAGATTCAAACAAAATGTAAATAAACTAATAGACTAAAATACTACATCATTAGCAGTCATAATAGCCATTATGCTAGCAAAACAACAACACATCATAGAAATCTATTGTACACAGAGAGTATATAACACATCGAATCACTAAAAAAAATGCTCTAATAGAAAAAATAAATATTACTTATATAATAATTTGATGCAGTTCGTCATAGTTTTCTCAAACAACATATCCATTCTTATTCAAATACAATAATTATTTAATGTACCGATGATAAGCCATGGAGTTGGTGCCATAGATGATCTTCCGCCTTCACTAAAGAGATGGTTTCATAGATGTGTTCATCTTTTCCCTTTTTCTGATATATTTTTATTTTGTTTGCATTTAGTTCCTCAAGAACATACAAAGAAAAAATTTGCAGACTATGAAGACAAGATTGTAACTTGATTGACTCCCAAAGATAAGATATGTCATGTTGACTTTTATATAAAAACTGAAAGAAAATAAAAAGAGAAGAAAGGATGGACGAAAGAACTAAATGTGTACCTTAAGAGACTATGATTTATTAGTCTTTTTTTTATCATGGCAACATGGTGTTCACATTTAGGTCATTGAAAGAATAGAATGTTACGATAAGACATTCTTGTGGTTCCCATATTTTAACACCCATATGCGAACCATAAGGATATGTCTTCTCGTAACATGTGATTTTTTTTAAGACCCTGAAAGATGAACACTATGTTACTACGAAAGAATAATAAATCGTAATCCATTAAGGCAATACACGTTCAGATCTTTCATCTGTCACTTTACTCATATATATTTACCTTTAGTTTCTTTGTAGAAGTCGACAAAATTATGTCGTTAGACTTCGTTGATTAAGTGACGTCTAGCGACATTTAGCGATATAATAATCCATATTATCACAAATAAATTATAAATAGATCTTTATTCGAAGCAATAAGAAATACCTTTATTTGGAATCGCTAATTATGACACATATAGCGACATAGGCATTTGGAGTCGCTAATTACGTTACTAATTTAGCTTATTATAATAGTGGAAGGAAGCGTAGATGAAAGTAAGATAACATAGGTCATTGGGGTGGGAGAGGTGGCCAATTTAGAGGGAGAGAGTGGAGTTGCTTGAAGAGACGAGGATGGGGGATGGGAAGGAGAGGAGGGAGGAGATGGTCGGGGGAGGAGAGGGAGAGGGAGAGGCTTAGGCTTGGGGGTAGACTTTCGTAATGGAAAAGGAAGAAACTTAAGGACATTAAAGAGATAAATGTACAAATATGTTATTCTAACATGGAAGTTTAAATGATGTAGTTCCAAAAAAACACAATGGCTGAAAAAAATAAATATATATATAGATTTAATGATCATAATATTTAGTAAAAGTTAGCCTATAATAAAGAGTAATGCTATTCTTACCTCGAAACTGTTCCTCCAAATTATTCCTTTTTATATGATCTGACATCTAACATGACAGCTGGCATGACAAATTTTAACTCAAAAAATTAATTACCCAAATATTTTTAATATTAATATTATTTTTAATGTTAATATTAGTAATAATATTAATTTTAACATTAATTTTAATTTTAATTTTAAAATTAATGTTAATATTAATTTAAAATTTAAAATTTATTACATTAACTGTTACATTAAATCTCATGCTAAAGACGAATTGTTTGAAAAAATAATTTGGAGATAAGAATAGGATTATATTATAATAAATTAAATAAGTACAAAGGAGCCACAATAAAACCATCATTTTTCACGTCTGGAGTCTATTTAATGGGAATGTCCAGACATCACTAGATTCACTACGAGTGTCCTCTCTTACTCATAGTGGGCTTCTCTCCTCGAGATATTTCAACGCTCTCTCTCTCTCTCTCTCTCTCTAACTAATGGAGAGCAAAGATTTCACGCAAGATGGCTCAGTAGATCTGCATGGCCGTCCAGTAGTCGCTTCTAAAACTGGGAGATGGAAGGCTTGCTATTTCTTACTGGGTACATAAACAAATTTATACGTGGGCGATCGACTTCTAATTAGCTAATTACATGTTATCATGCCTACAATTAACTAGGAAGCATGGAACATCTCAAAAGTCAGTACTGTCGTGACCTTCTCGCCATCACCGTGTCCGTATTGTGTCCTGATGTTTGTTTGTGATTAGGCAACATGGTCTATGTATACTACTATAGTCAATCACAACTTCGTCTTAATTACATGCAAACATATTTGTTCAAATTAACCATAAATTAAATGTGCAGGCTATGAAGCATTTGAGAGAATGGCTTTCTATGGAGTAGCCGCGAACCTCGTGATTTATCTCACCTCCCAACTACACGAAGACACGGTGTCGTCGGTCACCAACGTCAACTACTGGTCCGGTTCGGTCTGGATCACCCCAATACTCGGAGCTTACATAGCCGACACATACTTGGGGCGCTTCTGGACCTTCACCATTTCTTCAATCATCTATGTCCTGGTAAGCTAATCAATCGGTGCTGCTACATCTTGGAGTCTAGTTTACGTTTTCCCTAACCTTGCATCTGCCGGAGGTAGCGCTGTAGTTGTCGATCGGTTTGGATTGCCACCTATATGTACGTTTATTTTCCACTTGTTTAATTAAGCCTTCTTTTCAAAACAGTACTGTTTTTTTTTATCTAAATTAGCTAGTTTATAAAAGGATAGTATTACCAAACAATTCTTGTCGTTATTTATTAAAAATTAAGCAAAAAAAACAAGCCAAATAAGCTTTGACAGAATCAGCTTAGTTCATAAGTGGCAACCCACTCATCAGACCCAGTGGCGGAACTCAAGGTGGGTAAAAGTGCTGTCCGGCCCGGAATCTGCCACGAGTCCGACCCGATTAAATTTGGTCCGGGTTGGTCTGGACCCGGTCAACGGACCGACCTACTCCGGCCCACTTCCTCCACCGGTCCGGACTGGGTCGGAGGATCCGAGCCGCAAGTCCGGTCTGGCCCGGTCAACCCTCCGTTCGGGTCGAGTCAAATTCGGACGGTCCGGTCAGGCCGGCCGGGACCGGTCTGGTTCGGTTGAAATTAAATTTTTTTTAAAAAATAACCGTTGGAGGATATTTTTATCAAAATATTTTCGATTTAGCGGCAGTTTTTAAATTGTTTTAGGAATATTTTGATCATTTTGCTAAAAATGACCAAAATATCCATTATAATAACTTTTTTTAGGATATTTGGGGTCATTTGGTCCTAAAATATTTCTATAAATAATACATAATTCATGAAAAATGAACACAACAAAATTTCTTCCCTCTTACAAATTTTTTTTCCTCTTTTACAAAGTTTAGAAGCAAGGCTATTACAAAGTTTAGAAACAAACCAATTATTGGAGTCCAACTTCTTTTCTCTCAACAAATTTTCCTGCGATTTCTTTTGGAGGCTTCTAGCAGACGTTAAAAGCTTTATGCAAATGTTTCTCTCAACAAATTACAAATTCTACAAATATTTTTTAAAAGACTTGTACATTTTTTACAAGCTTTATGCGAATAAAATATAATTTATAACTTTCTATTTTTTTGTTACTTAATGTTATAATACATTTATAATTTTTTTGCCATTAATAAAAGAAATTCAACTTTTTCTTACTTAATGTTGTTAATTGTTTACATTTAACTTCTTTATATCTATATAAATAACTTTTTTAAATTTCAAGTTATAAATTTATATTTAAATAAAAAAAATAGATTTATACATTTTTTTTTATAAGTTATTCAATTTTTTTAAAAAAAATATTCAACTTATAAATATTTAAAATTTATTTTATACTTAAAGTTATATAAATATTAATATAAAGAAATTAAATAAATTTTGCAACAAATAAATTTGTAAATTTTAAATTATACAAAAATATAACTTATAAATTTAAAATTATACTTAACATATAACTTATAAATTTTAAATAAATTTATACTTAAACTTATATAAAAAACTTTCTAACAAATAACTTATAAATTTTAAATTATACAAAAATAACTTAGTAACAAAAAACCTATAAATTTTAACTTGAATTTATTAACATATAACTTATATCATATAGATTATATATAAAATATATATAAATAAACCAAAAAAATAAAAAATTGGACAGGTCCGGCCCGATCGTGAACCGGTCTGGACCCAGATCGCTTCGGCCCTGTCCTACCCTGACCGGGTCATGGGTCCGGGCTGGATCGCATTTTCTTCGACCGGGACGGTCCGGCCCGACCGGCCTCTCCTCTCGGATTGAGTCCGACACGGACCGAACCCGGTCAAACCAGGTTGACTCGGGCCGCACGGGACGGCCCGGCCCGGCCCGGCCCAATACACACCTTGAGACGGAACTAGCCTCCAAAATTAGGGAGAACTAAACTTTAGGTATAGCTTGAACGACACGAGAACACTAACACCGTGTCGCTTAAAATAATAATATTTTTTAGAATTTATTTATCATTTAAATGTTGCATACTTCAAATTCAAGTAAAAAATAAAATAAAACACAACTAAGAAAACATATAAAAAAGAATAAAAAAAAATGTTTCCCCAAAAAATGGGACAGACTACCGCTTCCGTGTCCAGGGGTAGCTCCGTCCCTGATCAAACCAACCCATGTATAATGATTAAAACCAATGAGTTTATTTTTGTTTACACACCAAAACTAAGTAAATTTTTTAACCATTTCGCCATTTCAATAAAAAAATTGTAACATATCAAATTAGTAGGCAGATATTCAACAAACCAATTTTAAAGTAGATTTTAAGGTTGGATACATTTTTATTTTTTCATGCCCCCTCTTACGATTTTGCTTGCGGTGTTGGTACATATGACAAGTCTATACTCTACTTTGTTTTTTGACTTCTCATAATATATAGCAATTCTTAAGGGAAATGATTTTCATATTTATTAGTTTTTGGTGGATGAATTATAATCTACTCAAAATCAATAACCGAATCGGTTTGACAGCGCCGAAAGGAGTGAGTACCACATGATCAATCTTGTTTCCATGTGGACTATTATTAGCTTTGATAAGATTGCCATACGCCATTCTTTCTGCAGTCAAGTGGTTCGATTCCTTTCCGTCTGGTCCACAAATTACGTACACAGATCGCTTTCAAGGTGGGTTGATTCTAACAAGCGAAATGGCCAAAGAAGACAAACTAGCTGACGTCACCATCACATTGCATCCATCATATAGTTTAAATTACGGAAAATTTCACTCAGGACATAATAGTTTAATATATTTCTAAAAAAAGCAACAAAGTTTTAAAATTTATCAAAAAAGCATTAAAACGTCCTCTCTGTTAAAAAAAAATAATATTTAAAGTAAAACGTCCTTTGCAAGGGCGTTTTGTATATTTTTATAATTTTTTTATTAATATTTTATGCTTCCCGTCCCCTCTGTATTTTTCTGCGAAAAAAAAAAATAAAGTTTTAAGCAAAACGCCCTTTGCAAGGGCGTTTTGTATATTTTAATAATTTTTTTATTAATATTTTATACTTCCTGCTCCTCTCTCCTCTCTCTGATGGAAAAAAAATTATTAAAATAAGGTAAAACGCCCTTCGCAAGGACGTTTTACTATTTTTTTTTTATTTTTTAATCCTTCTGCTTCTCTCTTCTCTCTCTGACAGAAAAAAAAATTTAATAATAAAATATTAAAAACGTCCTTCACAAGGGCGTTTTTAATTTTTTTTTTTTCCAGTCTCTCTCTCTCTCTCTCTCCCGCCTCTCCGCTCTTCTCTCTCCCCTCTCTCTCTCTCTCTCTCTCCCCTCTTCTCTCTCCCCTCTCGACGCTGCGGTTCTGAAGCACAGGCTGCGGTTCCGCTCTCCCCTCTCGACGCTGCGGTTCTGAAGTCATGGGCACCACAGGCTGCGGTTCTGAAGCACGGGTCGGTCGGGGGGTTCGTTACGCACTGCGGGTGGAACTCGACGATGGAGGCGATTGTTAACGGGGTTCCGATGGTGGCGTGGCCGATGTACGCGGAGCAGTGGATGAACAAGGTGTTTCTTGTGGAAGAGATGAAGCTGGCGGTGCCGATGGAGGGGTACGACAAGGACATTGTGAGCGCGGAGGAGGTGGAGAGGAAGGTGAAGTGGCTGATGGAGTCGGAGGGAGGAATGGAGCTGAGAGCCCGGACGGAGCGTGCCAAGGAGAGGGCGGCCGCGTCGCTGGCGGAACGGGGAGGTGCGGGCCGGAGAAGGAGAAGAATAGGGTTTATATAGGGAGGTGGAGGGAGGCCAACGGTCGTCCGGTGAGGAGGAGCCGGAGCGGAGAGGTCGGGGAGATGGAGAGCGGTGGCGGCGGCCGTTCACAGGGAGCCGGAGAGTCGCCGGCGGCGGGGAGGAGAAGAGTCGGGACGTTACGGTTTGGGGGAGATGAAAGTTCGGGTCGGGTCGGGCGTAGCGGGTCGGGTCTGACCCGGATCCGACCCGCTAAGGGCGGTCGGTTCGGTTCTGATAAACCGGCCGGTCCGGGTTGGTTGGGTTTGGTTTTCTAAAATAAACCGGGTTTAAATGTGGTTTAATTAATTAGTTAGTTTTAGGGCTTTTAAAACCCATCCGGGGTCCAATAAAATCCCGGAAAATTACCCTATGTCTAGTTTTTTCATTTTTCATCATAAAATATTATTTTCATGGTATTTTAACAATATTTATTAACATTTAAAAATCCTTTAATAATTAAAACACCTGATTTAATTACAGAAAAATCCAAGAAAATTCCAGAAAATTCAGAAAATTCCAAATTTATCAATTTTTAAAAAAATCAGGGGGATTACAATCTACCCCCCTTAAGAGGATTGCGTCCTCGCAATCAAAGAATAACCGGTCAACAGAGATGACACGGTTACAACCATTTGTTCGAAGCACATCAAAATTAAAGAATTTCAAGGTGGAGAGTAATACCTAGGAAAATTATTTCCCTAAGCATTAAATGTTATGCAATTTTCCAAATGTGGGAAAATCTAGAAAATTACAATTTTTTTTTTTTAGAAAACCAGGTTATCTTTAAAACATATTAGGTTAACAATTTCTAGGTTATTATCAAGTTCAACACTAGGTTATCAATTGTTGGCAAGTTAAAATTATCAGGTTAAGGTTATCAGGTTAAAGTCTGGGGTCACGAACCAGCAGGCACGTTCTAAGGCAATTCTAGAAGCAGAAAACTACAAGAACTTACGCGCATTAGCTACTCCATGAGTCTGCACGTTCTCCAAGGTCATCGTCAGGAATTTATCTGCGTCCTCGCCGTCGATTCCTCTGCTGCTGCTGAGCCTGCTGAAAGAGCAGTGCCTGGGGTATCAAAGGTGGCCTCGGCTGATACCCTCCTGGAGCTGGTGATAGAACTTCTTGAACTTCCGTTTGTGGTGCTTCAAATGTTGGATAGGTTGGCCTCGGTACTGGCAGTGCTTGTTGGTTAACCATTTGTGCTCTTTCTTGACACTCAGGGCATTCCTTTAATAAATGCTGACTGGATCCGCAAGCTAAACATAATCTCTTTTTGCGTCTGCACTGGTCCTCAATATGGCCTCGCCTGTGACAATATGGACATACAGGTATTGCCTGTGGAGATGCTTCTGGTGACTGGTGACTGTGAAGCCTCTTTGCAGCTTCTTCCTGTGGTGGTGCTGATGTGGACGATCGCTTCAGATTGGTCTCTCTCCTGATAACGCGCTCCATGCGTCGGGCTGCAGCAAGGACGTCCGGGTAGGATGTAGGCGCAACGGATCCAATCAGTTTCTGTAGCTCAATGTTTAATCCGTCGAAGAACTTCTCAGCCTTCTCTTCTTCTGTCTGAATCAATGTAGGGGCAAAACGACTCAGACGAATGAACTCCGCGTTGTACTCTTCCACTGACAGATTATCTTGAGTGAGGCGATTGAACTTGTCCCGAAGTTCTGATCGAGCAATGGCTGGAATGTACATCTCTAGAAAGAGTCTAGAGAACTCTTCCCAAGTGACTCGGTCTGGTCCGAGTCTGGTCTCTTCAGATAGCCACCAGTGATGAGCATTGTCCGTCAATTGCATTCTGACTGCAGTCATCCAACGTTCCCTTGGAAGTTCTGCTGCTTCTAATTGATGTTGTGTGTTGGTGAGCCACTCATGAACTTCGGTGGGCTCCTCTTTTCCTGAGAAGGTACGGGGCTTCAGCTGGCGAAAATCGGCGATAGAACCCGTTGTTGGCCGTCTTGCCTGCTCTAGTATGGTTACTAGACTGCGACTCCAAGCCTCTTGTTGAGCTTGCACTATTGCATAGATCATTTTAAACATCTGCTGCCCGTCCATGGCCTGCCCTGGTGGAATTACGGGCAATTGCGTCGAAGGTGGAATGTCATGTTGCTGGATTCTCGTGGCATGATGACTTGCTTGTTGAGCTGATCGTCCTTCATCAACTGGTGTCGCTTCATCTTCGTTGGTTACCAAAGCATCCCGTGGAGATATTGCAGGAGGCTCGTCGTTTGCTCGTGATTCCATAACTCTGCAACCAAAATAAACAATGAGAGGCGCTCAGGAATCAAGGCAGGATGCAATTCAACATATTGATTCGAATCCGATATAGATATCAAGAACGTTTCAAGCAGGTGGATGAGATCCTAAAACTTTCCTATCTTATTTGCAGGCCTGTTCGGTCCCTAAGTTGAAACCGAACAATTTAAGTCGTTGACCTGCATGGGCCACCACAAAAACCATGTCACGCCCCAGTCCCAAAATACCGAGGGACTGGACACGTGGCAATGGCCAGCAGCACGCGCCGATGGACAAACCCAATTTAATGGATCCATCGGGGCATACTTAAGCTGTATTACAAAGTCCAGGGTTTACTAATCTCATCCACAGAACAACATGAAAATATCAAATATGAAATAAATACTGAAAGTAAAGTTACTATCAAAGATCCAGCAAGAAATAATACTAAGTCGGGTGGAGACAAATCCACTACCGAGAAACAAGAGAATACAGACAAGAAAATATGCTAGAAAGTAACTAAGAAGCAGGGCCCTCAACTGCTATCAAACTCTCGTCTGATGATGGTCCGTAAGCTGCGGTACTCCTCATCTGCTAAATCTGGAGAACAAAACCAGGTCCTCAGGGGACATAGCAAGATACAAAAGAATACGAGCCAAATATAGTAATGGTCATGCAAGATAGAGAAGAAAGTAAACACAAGCAAATAGACACGAGATAACACTATATCTAAGACAGTGGCATGCCAGTGATGCTATCAGACATAACTACAAGTAATCGGGGTAATCGCATCTCAATGGGAGATCACGATCCTATAGAAAGCAGTCCAATGGGGACTCACAGTCTATAGTATAGCTCTTTCGCAGCCCAACGGGAGCTCACGAAGGAGGTAGTCAAATGAACAAGTCTCTATCGCAGTACAATGGGTACTCACGATCAAGATTTGCTCAAGTGTAGTCAATGTCCAATAACAGCATCTAGGAACTAGGAAATCAATCAAGTCAACTCCAGGAATATAGAGTAAGCATAAACCATCACAATATGTCTAGGAAACAAGTAGTGATCCAAGGAAAGAACAAATAATAAACATGCACGCAAACCGAGAAGATATAACTAGTGCAGCAGGAATAAATCAGCAAGCATCAAGAACTATATATGACAAGGAAGTAACAACTGAAAATCATGCAAACATTGTACCAGAATATTGCAAGACAATAAAAAAATAAAACCAGGAGATAAGTAGCAAACTGAAGGATTTGGCAAGGTATACTTGCCTGGGTTCTGTCTCCAATTATAGCTCTGACTTCAGCAGAAATTTGCAGGCAGTACTCCGGTTGCTGAAACAAACATCACCATCAGGTCCAGAAACTATCAATCAGCTAGAAACGCCTGTCCTTGAGTCCAATTTGGAGACAAGGGCAAAAACGTCATTTTCGGGTTAAGGCGGGGTCCAGATGTGGGCCGCTTTGCACCGAAAAACGCGTCAGGGTCAAAGATCTCAAAAACAGTCCAACTTAGTGTCAACAGGTCAGGAACGATGATACGAACCCAACGGAACTTCCAGAATTGGATTCCGAAGAGCCGTTCTCAAAATCGCCCGTCGAGTGGAGCCTGTGGGGCCCACGACACACGATTTTGTCAACGTTCTCAGAATCGAACCAAACTTGACCCACAGGACCAGCGTATTGCTACGAGTCCGATGACGCAAGTTTCGTCTCGATCTGACTTGTGTACACTAAGTTACAGCGAGAAACAGAAAGTACGGATACGGGGCGGTGTCCGCGGATACGCACTGATTCCGGTGTGCACGCACATCCAAATCAGCTTCTGCGAAATCCCGCACGTCCGTATCAACGATGCTCACGTGTCGGTGAAGACCGCACGTGACCAAGTCGTCCCGTTTGGCGGGGCGTACCCAGTTCCGGGGTGAAACAGGGTCTAGATTTTTTCCTGTTTTGGATCGCGGTGTGCGATCGCCACAGGACGCGATACCCCGAGCGGTTTGTCCGGGCACCGAGAGGGTCTCACAGGCTTCACAACGCAAAAGACGGAATTGAAAACGGGGTTACGAGCAGGAAGTTGGAAGTACCTGAACAGGGTTCAATGAACAGCGTATCTCCGTGTCCGTGTCGTGTCCGACACGTCTAGCCGTGTCCACTGTTCAGTTTCAAAGTCTAGGGTTCCTGTGTCGCTGTGTCCGCTTCTGACTCGCCGGAGTTGGCCTGGGTCGTCGGTGGCGCTGGTGAGAGGTGGAAGGAGGTGGCAGCGGCGGAGTAGCGGCAGCTGCGGGCGGCTCTCGGGTGACCGGCGAGCGACGCTGCGGACGGAGGTGACTGAGGAGAGGAGGGAAAGAGGGGGCTGGACGAGGCGGCGTCTGGCGGAGGAGCAGGAGGTGGCCGGGCGAGGCCGGTCGTCGAGGGCGGCGTCGGTTGCGGCACGGCGGAGGGAAGAGGGCAGCGGCAGCGGCGGAACGGGGAGGTGCGGGCCGGAGAAGGAGAAGAATAGGGTTTATATAGGGAGGTGGAGGGAGGCCAACGGTCGTCCGGTGAGGAGGAGCCGGAGCGGAGAGGTCGGGGAGATGGAGAGCGGTGGCGGCGGCCGTTCACAGGGAGCCGGAGAGTCGCCGGCGGCGGGGAGGAGAAGAGTCGGGACGTTACGGTTTGGGGGAGATGAAAGTTCGGGTCGGGTCGGGCGTAGCGGGTCGGGTCTGACCCGGATCCGACCCGCTAAGGGCGGTCGGTTCGGTTCTGATAAACCGGCCGGTCCGGGTTGGTTGGGTTTGGTTTTCTAAAATAAACCGGGTTTAAATGTGGTTTAATTAATTAGTTAGTTTTAGGGCTTTTAAAACCCATCCGGGGTCCAATAAAATCCCGGAAAATTACCCTATGTCTAGTTTTTCATTTTTCATCATAAAATATTATTTTCATGGTATTTTAACAATATTTATTAACATTTAAAAATCCTTTAATAATTAAAACACCTGATTTAATTACAGAAAAATCCAAGAAAATTCCAGAAAATTCAGAAAATTCCAAATTTATCAATTTTAAAAAAAATCAGGGGGATTACAGGCGGGAAGTCGATGATGGCGCTGCTGGAAGTGGTGGAGAGGATGAAACGTGGAATCTGAGTCGGATGGAAGTGGACCGCTTTGTCGATTTGGTTTGTGGTCCTTTGTCATTTGATAAATATGGACGAAAAAGGCTCCTCCTTTTCAAAGTTTGTATTATAGCTACAGAGGTCTGGATGCTTTATTGTTTTTGCTTTGTGTTAAAGTTTTGCAATTTGGCATTGCTACGCAAGATTGATTCCAGTTAATGGTAGTCGGGAGAGAGGAGGGGAGAGTAACAGGTGGAGAGGAGAGGAGAGGAGAGGAGAGGGGAGTGTGAGAGAGAGGAGAGGAGAGAGAGAGAGAGAGAGAGGAGAGGAGTGGAGCGGAGCGGAAAAGAGAGGAGGAGAGAGAGGGGAGAGAGGAGAGAGGAGAGAGGAGAGAGGGGAGAGAGAGGAGAGCAAGAAATTAATATAATTTTAAAATACAAAACGTCCTTGCAAAGGGCGTTTTACTTTTTTTATTATTTTTTTTAACGTCGAATTTTTGACCGTTAAGTTCGTGGACGGAAAAGCGTAAAACGCCCTTTGGAAGGACGTTTTAATGCTTTTTTGATAAATTTTGAAACTTTGTTGCTTTTTTTAAAAATATATTAAACTATTATGCCCTGAGTGAAATTTTCCGTTTAAATTACGGAAAATTTCAGTGAAAGCATAAAAGTTTTATATTTTTATAAAAAAAGCATCAAAGTTTCTAAATTTACATGAAAAGCACTAAAACGCCCTTCGTAAGGACGTTTTACCCTTTTCCGTCTACCTAATTATAATTCCGTTAACGGAGCAGAAAGAAAAAATTTAATACATACGTAAAACGCCCTTACGAAGGGCGTTTTATAATTTATAATAATATTTTAACCTTCTCTCTATCTCCTCTCTCCTATCTCTCTCTCCTCTTCTGAAAAAAAAAATTATATTTAAGCTAAAACGTCCTTTCAATGGGCGTTTTGCAATTTTTTAAATAATATTTTATCCTCTCCCGCGCACTCTCTGACGAAAAAAAAAAAAATTATTTAAGCTAAAACGCCCTTTCAAAGGGCTGTAGCCGCGGCTTCCTCCTCAACTCCATCGCCATGCAGCTCAAGAAACAGGGAAGCCGAGGCAACGTCGTCGGCCTCGGCGCCTCCCGCTCCGCCGCGGTCTCCGCCCTCCACCATCGCGCCCGCTCTGAGGGGGTCGAGGAGTACGTCACCTGCCGCGAGGGGGACCCGGGGAGGATGCCGTTCCCGAGCGGCTACTTCGACGTCGTCGTGTCGGCGGACGGGCTCGGGAGCGGCGGAGGGGAGGGAGAGGGGGCTGGTGGAGATGGTGAGGGTGCTGAGGCCCGGCGGGGTCGGGGTGGGACGGGGAGAGAGAGAAGAGAGAAGATAGAGGAGAGAGGAGAGAGGAGAGAGGGGAGAGAGAGGAGAGAGAGGAGAGAAAATATTAAAATAAATTAAAATTATAAAACGCCATTCGGAAGGACGTTTTATATATATAATTTTTTTAATGTCTGATTACAAACGTTAACGGAAGCTAACGGAAAAGCGTAAAACGTCCTTACGAAGGACGTTTTAGTGCTTTCCATGTAAATTTAGAAACTTTGATATTTTTTTATAAAAATATAAAACTTTTATGCTTTCATTGAAATTTTTCGTTTAAATTACATAGCAATTGGCCCTCGCCACAACTTTAGAAACTTATGGAGTAAGAGTGATGCGGTCATGTATAAGTCTGACAAGACTTTGAGTTTGAATAATATTTTTTTATAAATAATTTTTTGGACTTTTCTAAAAATAAAATTAGTTAAATTTAAATTCAACAAGCATTTCACAAAAAAAAAAAAAAAAAAAAACTTAAATCTATATTTATATCAAGAAGAGTTAAGGACAACCGAACCGAAATTAGCTCGGACTGTGACCGGTCTTGTCCGAATTTTTACTGTATTGGTCAAACAATTAATTTTTTCATGTCTTTTTTTCCTTCTAATGTTGACATCTGTATCGCATGAAAGTAGCATATCCTGAAGTCATTGGTAGTGTGCATTATTTGCACTTAGTTCCAAAATAACGTTCGTACTCTTTGGGACTAGATGGTCATGACTTGTTGTCCAAATTGAAGGAGATTGTAAAATCTTAATAGAAGCCATCGACTCCATAGATGGAAACTTTTTGTGGCTGATTATAAGAAGCATCATTGAGGATGGACAATACCTGATCAATCGATAGTTCCACTAGAATCTCTTGTTCCTATGCCTGCAGAACAACTAACCAATAATGTTGCACATATATTAGCAAATGAAGCTCTTTTCAAGGATGATTAGTGACAGTATCGTTGACAGTATCCCTAAATAAATGTACTCTTTCTGTGGTCTATAATTTCAATATAATTTGTTTCTCAAAAAAAAAAAAAAAAAAAAAAAAAAAATTAATTGTTGTTCTTTCTGTTCTCTTTTCCCATTATACTGCGCGCATTCCTCACTTGTCTACATCATCTAGTTGTACAACTTGATGTCAGTGGCACTTTGGACCCATCCGCTTGAATAATTCGTGCTCCACATGAATCCACAGGGCATGGTCCTGCTGACACTGGCCGTTACCCTCAAATCCTTCCGGTCGTCCTGCACCGATCACGGGGTCTGCGAGAAGTCGACGTCGCACGTAGCTTTCTTCTACTCCTCCCTCTACATCATCGCGATAGGCGCGGGCGGGATCAAGCCCAACATTTCCACCTTCGGCGCGGACCAGTTCGACGACTTCGACCCCCACGAGAAGGAGCTCAAGGCCTCCTTCTTCAACTGGTGGATGTTCAGCTCTTTCTTGGGGGGGCTTGCTGCATCGCTTGCGCTCGTGTACGTCCAGGAGAACTTGGGCTGGGGGCTCGGGTACGGCATCCCTACTGTTGGACTCGTGGTCTCCTTGGTCTTATTCTATTTCGGCACGCCTTACTATAGGCATAAGGCCAGCAAGACGAAGAGCCCGACTAAGGAGCTGACGAAGGTTTGGGCGACATGGTTTGCTAATCGCCGGCTTATGGTTTCCAAGGACTCGAAGGAGCTCTACGAACTCGAACCCCACCAATATGTTGTTACTGGAAAGAGACGGGTGCATCAAACCTCATCGTTTAGGTAGTTTTCCCTTGCACAGTTTTCACTTCAAAACCAGAATTATCAACTTTTGCACTTAAATATGAATATTAATGCTATTCATCCATACCCTCCAAAGTCTCCCTCGGACAACAGGCATGACAAATTTTAAAATTATAATTAACATTAGTATTAACATTAATATTAATAGTAGTATTAACATTAACATTAATATGTTTGGGTAAATAATTTTTTTGGTTAAAATTTGTAATGTCAGCTGTCATGTTAGATGTCACATGATGTTATTTAACATATCACGTTTGCTGCTACATAAGAAAAAAATAGTTTAGAGTAACACTTTGGAGGGATGAATATAATTACTCTTAAATATATGCTCAATTGTTTTTTGTTTTTATTTTTTTTGACAAGTTAATATATACTCGAAAGTTTATATTTTCACTTAATATCGGGAACAATAATTCTTTACACGCAATTAGAGGTAATTGCAATGATAAAAAGACTAGAATATCATAATTCTAACATTAATAAATAATTATTCATTTCATAATTTATTGAAAAATAGTAATAGGATAAAATCGTCTTCGTCTAATCTTAACCCTAGCCTTAGCCTACTAACAAATAAATTTGGATTACTTTGCAACCAATTGGTTATGATGTCGTGCATATATACTAAAAGGGTCGAGTAAAACAGATATAGCAACAAGAAATTGTTAATATCTTATACAAACTCTCTATTTATGCATGTTAATTATAGTGAACAATATTACACATCCCCAAACAGATTTGGTCATTCAGATTTCCAAGACCTGTACAACTTTATAGAATACATGTTTCACATAACAATTAAATAGTATATGTAATGGTATGATTGCCTTCTAAGTTCTAATGGTAATGTGCAATTAGATGTATTTTCAAACCATAAATGATACAATGAAATGAATCTTTGCTGATATTGCTAACTAGGTTCCTGGACAAAGCAGCCCTAAAAGAAAGAAAGGAACCTTGTACAATAACCCAAGTTGAAGAAGCCAAGCTAGTCCTCGGCATGACAACCGTCTGGCTGGTCACACTCGTCCCATGCACCATCGGCGCTCAGGTCAACACCCTCTTCACCAAGCAAGGCACCACCCTCGCCCGCTCCCTCGGCCGCGGCGGCTTCGAGATCCCCGCCGCGTCCCTCAGCAGCTTCATCACCATCTCCATGCTCCTCTCCGTCCCGGTATACGAACGCGTCTTCACCCCCTTCATGCGGAGGCGCACCGGGAACCCCCGCGGCATCACCCTCCTCCAGCGCATAGGCGTCGGCTTCGCGTTCCACATCCTCGTGACGCTCACGGCGTGCCTCGCCGAGCTCAAGCGCATGCGCACGATACGGGAGCACCACATTGTCGACGCGAAGGCGACGGTCCCGATGAGCATATTCTGGCTGCTGCCCCAGTACGTGCTGCTCGGGGTAGGGGACGTGTTCAACGCGATAGGGATTCTGGAGTTCTTCTACGACCAGTCGCCCGAGGACATGCGGAGCTTGGGGACGACGTTCTTTACGAGCGGCATCGGAGCAGGGAACTTCTTGAATAGCTTCCTGGTGACAATGGTCGACAAGCTGACGAGGATGAGGGGAGGGAAGAGTTGGATTGGGGACAATTTGAATGACTCGCACCTGGACTACTACTATGCGTTCTTGATGGTTCTGTCTGTGATCAACTTGGTGGCTTTTGTGTGGATTGCTAGAAGCTTTAACTACAAGAAGGAGACAATGGAGGTGGTGGATGGGAAGCTACTGAGTGTTGAGATGGAAGGGAAGGGAATAGATAGTACATTGCAAGTGTAAATATTGATTGTCAATAGGAATTCAGTACGGGACTAAAAATGTTAATTTACTTTCAATTTGCTCTATGCTAATCTCAATGACACTACATTTGCCAGGATATTTCTCCTAATATATAAAGACAAGTTGCAAGGTGCATCCGGCTCAAGTAGACACCCAACCAAAATTATTAACATCACTACAAGAAAAATACGTGTAAATCACTTTCGACAGCGCACATATACGCGTCGCCGTACTAGTCAATGTCGTAAAAAACTGATAGTTTAGATGACATAATTGACGTGCCGTCTAAAGTCAATTTGTGCGCTGTCTAAAAGCATTTACGACATCCATCATTGTGTGTCGTTAAAAGACAAAATCGGCGTGCTTATTCACGTCGTTAATACAAAATTACGACATAATTTTGCACGCCGTTAATAATATTTTATGGCATTATATTGCACGTCTTTAATGCATAAAGCACGACATGCTACAACTTGCCGTAAATAATAGTAAATTACGACATTTATTGTATTAAATACACATCAATTAGGACATTCTGCATGTCTTAAATTCTCTTCAAAAAAATTTTAAATTATTTTTCCTACTTTTTTGCGCAATCAATTTTACCTTTGACATTGAATCACAAACATATAGTATGTACAACAATTATGAAAAATAATAACTTTTATTGAAACAATAATATCTAATATTCCAAATCCAAAATCACTTTATAGTATACACAATAATTGTTATAAGAACTAACTTTCGTTGAAACCATAATAATGTCAAATCATGTGAAATTTCAAATCACCAACTAAAATGTCACCAAAATGTGGCCATATGCTTAACCTAATTATATACAAAATATATTGATTCCTTCATTCCATTCACGATCAAGCACCAGCATAATTAGAATAATCTTCAACGCCACTGCATCAAAAGAGTCCAAGTCCACATGCATGCTGAAAAAATAGCATCTCTTATATATAACCTGTTATATACAATAACAAATCAAGTCAATATAAAGTTTAATATATTTTTCTACATGTATTTTCCCCTAGACAAAATTATCATATCGGTATTATATTTTCAAAAGTATTTAAACGATATACTCTTCTACCAAAAAAGTACATAGGATACTACTTGTATGTTGCATTTGTAAGTGTCATCTAAGAACAATATTTAGCTTGCGGTACAAACGACGAATGTATCTATTATAACCCAAAGAATTAAGCTGAGCTAAAACCTATGTTAATATTAGTCTCCTTTCTTCTCAAGGACATATTACTATTTCTTTAGGTTGGATGTGTGGTACTTACTGTCTACTTATGTCCTCCCATATATGACACTTGCTGTCTAAAACATGATAGAGCCGTATAATGTCTCTTTTCTGGCTCGCTGAGAGTTGCGCATAGAAGCTCGTTAACTTCATCCCGATGCAAAGTATATGTCAGGAAAAAACAATCTTCATAGCCCGAATAAAAAAGAGAGACTACATAGGCTTTCAACCCGGTGAAAACTAAATATACATGACGGTTCATTTGGTTTTATCTCTAAAACTAACATTGTGCATTTAGATTATTTTTAAACTACTAGATTTATAGTCGCCAAAAGTACTTCTCAAATAATCTAGTAACTAAAGAAAACTTTAATAGAATGCTACATATACATCTACAGGAAACAAGTTTATCTACTCAGGTGGGCTTCAAGCATACTAACAGTTTATGCAATAATCATTTTCAAGATTCTTCATAGTTCATAATCACCCAAACCTTTCCCTATCAGAACAGGGTTCACTGTGAAATGTTGCTCAACATTGAGTAAGATCCACAAAAAGGCTTCACTAAGATCTTACATCCAGTTGTACCTGACATATCTTGGGAATGAAACACAGAAAACGTTCTCCAAACCAGAGAGTACCTGCGAGAGAACCGAACACAGCGCACAAACCAAAAAACACCAAACAAAAATCATACACACAGACATTTTTACGTGAAAAATCCAAATGAAAAAAATCACGGGACGATCAGAGTCCAACCCTGAAGAACCTTCACTAATGGAATAAAGAGATTACACCCCCTTCAAGCTCCTCACTGATCCAACACGGATCACCGCAACTCTTTGGAACAGAAAATAGATTACAACCACGAAGAAAAAAGATAATAAAAAAATACTCCAAATTGATCTCCTTCTCTGAAACGGCCTCCAATCATTCTTTCTCCTCTCCAAATTTGCAATGTCACTTTGCCACCTTTTTTTCTCTCTTTTATTTTTTTTCTTCATGTTGTTATATATTGCATGAGCCTTTATATAAACCCGTACATGAATAAGGGTTTCCATATGCAAATCTATAAATGGAAGCCAAAAATATTTATGAAAATCCAATTACATTCAATCATATATTTAATGGAAATTAAATCATAAATTAACTTACCATAAATTGGAAATCCAATTATATAGAAAGTTAATAAATGAAAGATCAAATCATATATATATAATTAAAGTCAAAGATGAAGATCCCATATTATATTTGCTTACCATAAATGTTCCAATACACGACGCTCGATGCACTTTTCGGAATATTTTGACACACGGATGACGCTCGTCGCACTTTGGGGTATTCTCCACATAGGTTGAGAACCATTACTAAAAATTATGGGGTTAGTGACGCTACAAAACGTCGCTAAATTGTAAAATTACATCGCTAAAATATAATAGCGACATTGTTAACATTTTATAATTATCGCGGTCTAGCTAGTCGCGGACTGAAAATACGTCGCTATATGTCGCAACTAGCGACGTATCTTAGTGACGTATGAACATCGCAAAATTTTTACCAATTAGCGACGTTCAGCGGTGCAACGTCGGTATATGAGCGACACAAATTTAGTTGCAAAACGATACTGATATTTCTATACTTAGTGACGTTTACTGTATCACTAAACGTCGCTGACATTCTTCCGTTAGCTAATATTTTTTGAATGTAGCAACGTTTAGCAACGTATTTTAGTTATGTCTTGATGACATGACATGGATTGCCAAGTCAGGAAATTAGCGACTTTTAGCGACATATTTGCGACGCCTAGGTACAGGGATAGTTACGATTTAATACGTCTCTGCGACGTATTGATACATTGCTAAACGTCGCTAGACGTCGGTAAACGTCGTTAAATTACTATAAATTTTTAAAAAAATACAGATTGTTACATAATAATTTATATAACAATATTCAACTTGCAGTTTATACAAATATATTCATAATTTATAAAAATAGATTGTCACACATAAGAAAATGATTAAACACTGATAAATTTAAATCTACTGTCACTGTTGGCCAATGTCATACAAATTCATACATACATAAAAGTCTGAAATAAATATCCTCACGTCACAAAAAAAATATATACAACAGACCAAAAAATGGGCTAATGTCACACAAATTTCCAAAATGGGCCAAATTCATACAAACTCGTAACTATCTGTCCAACCTAGGACTAATGCTGATCAGGAGGAGGAGGAGGAACACCATCGCGCAACTAGGATACGATATAGTCCAAATGACCTTATGAAAGCGCCACCGATGTTGAACTAGGAGGCAGTATCGTCTGTGGGGTCGGTGTCTATGCTGGCGAACCAGGAGGATTTATCCGCTCCAATGCTGATAGGCGATCATTGTATGAATCCATGACACCTAAAATTTGAGTGACAGAATGTTGTGTCGATGATGTCAGATCCGTAATGTCTTGCTGTGTCACCTCGATCATAGTCCTGAGCTCCAAAATTTTTTGCTCGAGCGCATCAAAATGTGCTAAGATCCTCGCATTATCCATCTGCGGCTGGGACTGGGGCTGCTGCAAAATCAGTCTCATTATCTTGTCACATAGAGACATAATCTGATGGTCAACTCTCTCCTGCTAGACTCGTACCGACTCCTGGAAAGGCTGTGGGGTATACGCAGGGGCAGAGGTGATCCTAGAGCCCTGCGTTGCAATATAGGCGCCGTAGGATCCCGAACCGTAGTACGTAACCCTCTAAAGACCACCAGCGGCGGCCTGCCACAGCTCGTCAGCCGAAGAAAATGGGTGGGCCAGTGGCTGCGAGAAAGTACAGGCCTTTCCCTTGGGAGGTGCAGACGCGTCATATTGCATCGACTACTAACGGAGCCGTAGATACTCATTCTAGAAAAAAATGAATTGCTAGATAAATATACTTGTTACTAACTACATGGATATTTATATGCATATTTTTTAAGTCGTTCAAAAGCAGGGGTACCCGGTGTTATAAACCAAAAATATAGGGATAGCTAGTGTAAATAATCCTATTATCTAAGCAACTTATTACTAACTTCATGGATATTTATTTATATATTTTCTAAGTTACATTAAAATAAAAAAATATAAAGTAATACTTATGTAAGTCTGCGTGGTCCTATCATCGATAAGCTGTCCGCCCTTCCAATGGATGGCGAGGAAGACGATCACCATGTTAGCATCTTCACCCCTCTAGACCTGTTAATTACAAATAAATATATTGTTACTTAAATTAATTATTTTATCCTACTTTGATTAAAATAATATATATACGTTCAAATACTTACCATGCGACAAAAATATTTTGTCATCAGAATCGATCCACCATACCAATTTTTTGCCTTTTTCTGGCCGCCTTCACCTTCTCCGACTTTTTCTTGTACCTGGGATCGTCGAATCTAGCCCTCATTTGATTCCACTGCTCATTCGTGATCCAACCATGAATTGGTTTTACCAAACGATCATGGTCCTTCTGATCATTGATCGCATCCCGGACTAGCTTGGCAGCGACGGAAGTAAACATCTCCTCGATTATCTCGATCTGGTGTGGTGGGTAGAAATACGTGTCATACAAGAAGTAATATAATACGTTATGTAATATAAATAAATGAGATAATCGATATTAAAACCAAATATATTTTTACCTTGAAGTGCTTAAACTAGAACACCTTCCTCTCGTCTGGAGCATCGGAGTAGTTGATTCAAGGGCCACCATAATTATACCTTAGAAAGAGCTCCAGGCGTCTTTCTACCCTCGATAGACGATATCTATACAAATATAGTTATATTCATAAAAAATTCTATATATATATACATATACATATATATATATATATATATATATATATATATATATATATATATATATATATATATATATATATATATATATATATATATATATATATATATATATATGCGTAAGAAAAAGTTAATTAATTAACTTACTTTGTGCCGTCAGCCCAAATCTCCATCCGATGCTCGTCCTGAGGCGCGCATATAGGATCTCTCTAATACTGCGAGGGCTGGGCCTCGCCCATCTCCTCTTCGGTGTCCATGGTACCGTCATCAGTAGGAATGGTAGACGGAGGAGGAGTAGGCTCCGGCCTAAAAATGTTCGTCCCAGGAGTACTCACAAGAGGAGATACAAGTGGTCGAAAGAGTGGATACTGCTCATCCCATGAGTACTGTCTTGAGAAGATGCAAGTGGTCCGACCCTAGTACCCGGTACCGAAGGAGTACTGCCGCTCGGAGCACGGTATCCTCTAGATGTTCCCCTACGTCCGAACCCTCTTGTCCTGTCATAACTGATAACAACATATGATGATAAAATAAATATGCATATATATATATATATATATATATATATATATATATATATATATATATATATATATATATATTTATGAACAAAATTAAATGAAGAAGAAAATTAAAATAAATCTCACAGTCATAATGGAATTGCACACAAAATTGTTTAATCCAGAAAAATATATAAATAGACCCGTATCAACCCTCCTTTGAATTGCACAAAAAAAGTCTAGATAACCAAAAAGTCTAGAGTTTTGGCAACAATATCCAAGAAGTCTAATCCAGAAAAATATAGTACATGTCACAAGATTATAGATTTAATTTTATTTTCAATCCTCTTCTGAAAATTTATCTTCTCCGTTTTCCTCCTCCTCCACTTCCTCGACCTCGTCCTCCTCTTCTTCACTTTTATTTACTTCGTCCTATTCGAATAACTCTACATCTTTAACACAATTAGCCATGTAATGAGGAACTTTCGTTGAGTCCACCTCTACAATATTTGTTACAAGAGGTAGCTCATCCTCCTGATAAGCTATTTCGTCAACGTCAAAGGTATTTCTAGGTTTGGTCTTGTATACTGCCCACCTGTACTACCTCGTTGTTCCCCGTTTAGGATAAGTTGTAAAGTATACGAGCTGAGCTGATTTGATCGGACAAATGGTTCGTAGCCTTGATATTGACCCCGGTAGTTTATATCCACATGACCATGCTTGTCTATTTACGAACTTTGATCTTTGATCGGATCGAACCATTCATACTTGAATAACACAATCTTAGCAGGCTCTATTCTATAATTATATATCAGCTCCATAATCTCCTGCAAAATGCCACAGAAAGTATTGTCTATTTCAACATCTTTATAGTTCGAAGATTTGATACACAAATAACTATTTTTGGTGTCCTCGAGATCTAGAAAGTTGTCTCTGATCGGGAATGTTGTTGACTTGAATCTAAACCCATTTACACAATAGCATGGCCAGATTTTAACGACATAAATTGGCCCCTTAGCTAGAGTTCTAATAGATTCTTTCTCAAGTGTTGCGTCTGGACGATCGACCTAAATACCATAAGGTAAGAAGCTAAGTTCAATATTCCATTAATTATTGTGTAAAGCGCATATACAAAAAATAATTATCGAGCTCCTTACATATGCACTCAACCAAGAATAAAAATGATGTCTCATTTTTTGTTCTACTTCTTCGTCTGTTATGTAGGGTCTATTAGTAGCATAATGAAACCACCGCCGATTAGTAGCATAACATTACTGAGCTTATACCATTACATTGAGATGACGTAAACGTGGATATATTAATTACTTACCCCTCTAGCTTCTCCACTTCATCCTCATCGCAATTGAGTAATATATACAACTGAGCAGCCCTTAGCTCATCGTCATCCAAATATTTCTTCTTTATTTTCCCCGAAGGCTTTTCGGACGCATTGAATACTTTCAGTATTGCATCATTAGATTCCAGATATCCGTCGTCATTTTTCGGAGCCCTAGTTTGATTAGTAGCAACATAATGTTCCGAGCAAAAGTTGGTGATTCAGATGCCTCTCCTCGAGCACATAAGCTTCACAAATAGAACCCTTAGCCCTTGCCTTATTTTTCACCTTTCTCTTTAGGTGGTTCAGATACCTCTCGAAGGGGATATCTACTAATAACCGACAGGCCCACCTACACATGTCTCATAAGAAAGATGAATTAACAAATGCTCCATGGAGTCAAAGAATCCAGAAGAAAATACCTTCCCGAGCTTACACAGTATAACCGCAGTATCCTTCTTTTGCTTTTCTAGACGATTGATGAGCAACTTAGTAGAACAAAGATCTCTGAAGAATATGCTGAGCTCTATCAATGGATCCCAAATGACCTACGCTAAGAATTCATGAAATACAATCAAAATTAACCTCTCCATGAATACGTGACAATCGTGGCTCTTCATACCCGTCAGTTTATTCTCCTTGAGGTCGACTTATCTTCTCAAGTTTGACACGTACCCGTCTAAAAATTTTAGGCCCTTAATCCACTTACAAAGTCTTCCTTTATCCTCCTTCTCTAGTAAAAAAATTGCCTTAGGCTGCTTTGACTTTCCATTTTTTTCCTCTATCAAATACAATACAGGACGTCTATAAACCTCTTCCAAGTCCAACCTGGCCTTCAGATTATCTTTTGTCTTCCCCTTTATGTCCATTACAGTATTAATTATGTTGTCAAACACATTCTTCTCGATACGTATGACATCAAGGTTATGTCCGATCAGATTGGTGATCCAATATGGCAGATCCCAGAATATACTCCTCTTCCTCCAGTTATGAGTACGACCAAATCTGTCATACTTGTACCCATTAGCAGGCTTTTCGATTACACTTGGTAAATCTGTTATATTTTTCTATATCGTGTATCCGAGCCACCTTGGCGGTGGATTGGCCTTCTCTACAACGCCGGCCCAAAAAGCATTCATGTTTCTCCGGTATGGATGATCCTTCAGCATGAATTATCAATGACAATCGAAGAAGAACTGTTACCTCTGTGTTTCAAACGGAAAACCTTAGTACTATCTATGTAATACGGACATGAGAGATGGCCATGAGTGATCCATCCTAATAATATTCTATAGGCCAAAAAGTCGTTGATGGTCCACATAAGTGCTGCTCTCATATAAAAATTCTGTTTTCTAAAAATATCGTACGTGTTGGTACCTACTTCTCACAGCGAATTCAACTCATCTATCAACGGCTATAAATATATATTGGTGTTCCTCTACAGATTGTTCGAACCTAGGATAATAACGATTAGGAACATAACCGGAGTCTTCATGCACATCCAAGGTGGTAGGTTGTACGGAGTGACGATCATATGCCAACACGAATACTGGAAGCTCGAAAGTCCAAATGGGGTAAAACCGTCGGAGGAGAGCTCCAATATGATATTACACGAATTCGAGGCAAAATGTGGATATTTTCGATCAAAATGCTTTCATGCTTCTCCATCGGATGGATGATCCAGCACTCCTTCGATCTGTTTTCGTCTATGCCAACTCATTATTTCTAAAGTCTCCTTCACCATAAACAACCTCTACAATCACGGTATCAAAGGCAAGTAGTACAACAAATCAGTAGGCTTCCTTCTTCCGACAGACCTTCCTCTACCAGTGGCCTTGTAGCGATCAGTACCACAGAATTTGCACACATCTTCATCCTTTTCGTCTTTGTAGTACAATATGCACCTGTTGTGACATGTATCAATTTTCTTGTATCCCATCTAGAGCGATCTCACTATTCTCTTAGATCGGTAGAAGTCTTTATACAACATAACACCCTCCGATAAGATCTCTATAATCAACTCCATTAGTCGGTTATAGCATTCTTGTGATATGTTAAAATTGGATTTGATGCTTAATAGTCTTGTGACCACCTCCAACGATGAATGATCCCCACAACTAGGAATAATAGATTTTTTGCATTCTTGAGTAACTTCATAAACTTTGCAGCATTGGCATTCGATGTCTTCTCAGCTGCATCATGATTGTTCGGATCAAAATTAGGCCCGGCAGCATCGAAAACCATGTTCACGCAACCGTCGTCGTAATCAACGTGGTCGTGAACTTTTATATACGGCTCCACATAACGCCCCGGCACCGATGTTAAAGACACAAGTTCTCTATTTGAGGTCTACTGATAGTAATTCAGTGTGAAATCCCTCGAGGATAAATGATATGTCACATCCATATCTGAGTGATATTTGAAGTTACGATATCGCACACACGGATATTTAATTTTGGTGTCATCCATGTACTAAAGGAATTCCGTCGCGAACCTCAGGAACTACTGTACACCCTCTATGAATTTATCCTGCACACCACATATGTCATTAGGATAATAATTGTACATCCACAAACGATAATGCAGATAGTAATTCAGATCCATTTCTAGATACTTTTACAAAGATAAATAGACATCGTTCAAGTATATATCGTTCAAAGGCTTGCAAAAGTAATAGTATGAAGACATAATTTTGAACTTAGAAGACATGTGGAAAACTTTAATTTCAAACTCAATTAAATGGGCGACTCATAATAATAAACCCATTTTCCTTTGTAATCCATTATCTGAAAAGGAAATTTACTGAGAGTTATACAAGATTTTAAAAAAATACTAGAAAATGCTAAGTATTATAAATTATTTGAAAAGACTGAGAGGCATTTGTTTACTCCTCTAAAAAAAACCTAAAAAGACTTGAAATCTAGTTCTTACTACAAGTCTTTTTAGATATTTAGATCCTTTCATTCTTAGTCTTTTCTGGTATATCTCTAATAACCTCAGAAGGCTTACATAACTCAATTTTCTTTTCACATAATGGACCACGAAGGAACACTTGACTTCAGAGTGTCCAACATAGGCAGAACCTAAGTATTCAATATGGTAGAACCTAAAATCCTACTCACTACTATTCTAGACCTAAAAGCCTCAAAAAATTTATTTTAGAGAAGGGCTCACATGGATACTTGACCTAAAAGCTTAGTCACTACTATTCTAGTCCTAAAAAGTAAGTCCATCAGATAATTGAATGCTCTAGTTTTGGGCTATTAAATTTTTGATAATTTTCCAACCAAACTGATTTCTAAGTTTTTGGTTGTCAACCCAAACTATAACTAGAGCTATTCTAAGGTCTCAATTATAGCTTCCAAGTGCTGTATAACCTGTATTCTATAGAGTTGCTACACTCCCGTACACTTTTAATTTGTAGATATATATAATTTATAAATGTACAATTCAATTATATTTTATTTTCTTCAAAGGATCATAGCCTTTAAATTCTAGAACTCTCCAATAGTTCCAATTCTAATACTTCATCTTGGTATCGATCTTTCTTTGACACGATGTAAATGATGGTTAACTTAGTTACTATTTTTTTTTATAAGACTGCATTGAAGTTCAAGTGGAAGTAAATTCCAATCATTGTAATGTTGTTATCATCAAGACAGTTGAAACTTTCGGGCTAACTTACTGTATTTGGCTCTTTGTAACAAACCAATAAATATACCACAACAAAAACAAGAAATGCGCACTAAATCCAGTGAGCCAGTAGTCCAATGACATAATCAATCAGTTAGGGACTAAATCAAATAGGGATTTGATGGAGGTAAGTGATTCAAAATCAGTCCTAATCATACTAGGGCTCACATAAACCCATCCAAAGGGCTATTATCCTAAGTAGGTTGACACTCGCCTACTGTTATCCTATATATGTCCAATAGCCAAAAGTCTATGATAATCAAATAGAGAATATATATCTAAATGAGCACACACATGAACACAAATAGCTATGTACAACCAAAATTTCTAATTATGCAACCAAATTTCCATATTAACTAGGGTGTGTGTCCATGTGTGTGCATATGTGTATCTGTGTGTGTCCGTATCCATGTCCATGTGTGTCTACATATGTGTCCATGTTAGTACGAATTATGTAGCTCTGCTACCTAAAAATAATATAAATTGTGTCCATATCTGTCCATGTCTATGTGTGTCTATATATGTGTCAGTGTTAGAAAATTTAGGGTTAGGGTTTACCTGCAGACCGAAAAGCGCCGATGGTAGCAGGAGCTCGCAGAGGGGAGGGGACAGTGGCCGCGTAGAGGGGAGCCGATGGTGGCCGCACGGAGGGTAGCTGACGGTGGCCGTGCGGAGGGGAGACAAAAGTGTCCGGAGCGCACGGAGGGTAAAAGTATTGTCGGAGGGGGGCCACTGGAGGGTAGCTGGAGCGTCGGTGGGGTGGGAGGGGGATTTCGAATTGGGGAACAAAAATTTTTGATTTGGGAAGAGAAGGAATGGGGGGAAAAGAATGTTGAACCAGTATATTATAAACTATTATGACTCAAAACTAGACGTCGCTAAAAGTCGTAATTTAAGAAAAAATAGCGACGCCAAAGACGACGCTGAACGTCGCTGATTTATAAAAAATTAGCGACTCTAAAAATATAATATCGCCAAACGTCGTTATTTAGGAAATATTAGCAAACTTTCGCGACTCCTAGCGGCGTCTATTTAAATACTACTGACAATAGTTGCAATTCATCGGAATTCATCGCAAACACCGACGTATTATGACATTTTTTATTGGAGTCACTAAATTTTTATAATTTAGCGACGTTTGTATCTTGGATCGCTAATAATGTTGCTAATAGAACTTATTTTGGTAGTGAACCCCACCTACTCCAATAAATCTCCTCCTTTACAACTATATGGATGGGGTCGTCATCCCGACGATCCGCTTACAGTAGTCAAACTTTTCTATTGGAAGAATCTTTGTGAACATGTCTGCTCCATTGTCATCTGTATGAATCTTCTCAAGTGCCGCTTCCTTCTTTTCTACAATATCCGTATCCAATGATACCGGGTCTCAATGTGCTTGGACTGGCTATGAAATATTCGGTTCTTCACAAGGTGAATAACACTCTGACTATCACAAAGCAAAGGATACTGCTCTTGCTTTAGTCCAATTTCCTGCAATAACTTGTTCATCCACAATAACTCCTTGTAAGCCTCTAATATTGCAATTTACTCTGCCTCTATCATCGATAAGGCAACACTTCTGTAACCATGACTGCCACGGTACTGCTCCACCAACAAACATTATTACATAGCTGAAAGTCGATCGTCTTGTGTCTATATCTCCAGCCATATTAGTGTCGGTATACCCAACCAACTTTGGCTCGTCACTACCAAAAGAAAGTCTCCAATCGGTAGTGCCCTGAAGATATCGTAGAATCCACTTGACCCCACTTCAATGTACCCTTCCAGAATTGAAAGTAGACCTTCTAATTGTGCCAACTACGTGAGCGATATCTGTCCTCGTACATACCAAAGCATACATAAGACTACCAACAACTGAGGTATATGAAACCCTCTACATATCTTTCTTCTCGTCCTCGGTAGATAGATACTGCTCCTCAGTGAACTTAAAGTAAGTCGCAAGGGGATTACTCACTTTCTTCGACCCGTCCATCCTGAAATATTGAAATACCCGATGAATGTACTTCTTTTGGAACAAGTGTAGCAGTAGTCCGACATCGTCCATGCATAACCATGCTCCCCCAGAAATGACTCAAACTTCTTGTACCACAGCATTGGAGCCTGCTTCAGACCATACAAGCTCTTCCTCAATCGACAAACCAAGTGTGACTTGCCCTTTTCATAAATCCCTCTGGCTGTTCCATGTATAACTCCTTCTCAAGATCACCAGGAAGAAATATCATCTTCACGTACATCTGGTCGACCTCCAAGTCAAAACTGGCTACTATTGCTAGCACCACCCGAATAGACGACTGCTTGACGACTGGCAAAAAAATCTAATCATAATCTAGGCCTTTTCACTGACCATAGCTTTTAACTACCAGTCTCGGTTTGTATTAAGGGTCAGTAGCATCGTCTTTCTTCTTTACTCTGAACACCCATCTATTCTATAAAACCTTCTTACCCTTTAGCAACCGTACCAGATCATAAGTAGAGTTGGCCTCTAAGGAACTCATCTTATCCTATATGACCTCCATCCACTCCTGCTTGTGTTCGTCTTCCATAGCCTCTACGAAACTTTCGAATTTTTTACCGTCAGCCAGTGGCACATACTCACCCGGTGAGTAACTTGTAGATGGTCGACGCTCTCTATTGCTCCTCCTCAATAGAACCACTGGTGCTGGCTATATACCAACAACCTCCTCCGTAGAAATTTTCTACTCGCCATGCTCATCCTCCTGAAGATCACCCTGACCACTATCAGCAGGCTGATAGTCAAGGTTGGGAGCAACTTCATCTACTAGCTCTTCTATTACTGGATCCTCTGAGATATCCTCTAAAAATTGCTTGAAGCAAAATAACTCTAACTCAGGCAATTCCTCAGCCTTAGAAGGTATCTCAGAATCCTGAGTGTTGGTCATGATCTGATCCTCAATGAATACCATGTCCATGCTTCTATAGAGATTTCTTTTAACTGGGTCGTATAGTCTATAGCCAAACAACATCACGACCATAACTGAAAAAGATGCACCACCTCGTCTTCGGCTCAAGTTTGGATCTCTCGTCCTTTGGTATATGAACGAAGGCTTTGTAACCAAACACTCGTAGGTGATTGTAAGATGGCTCTTTACCATACCATACTTTGTCAAGCACATCATCCTGCAAAGTATCACTTGAAGATGAATTAATAATATAAGTAGCTGTGCAAAGTGCCTCACCCCAATAGCTATTCGGTAAGTTTGCTTCTGACAGCAAATACTGTACCCTCTCTATCAGCATCCTGTTCATGAGCTCTGCTATACCGTTGAGCTACGGTATCTTTGGTGGAGTCTTCTGGTTTCGTATCCCTTGTTCTCTATAGTATGCATCAAAAGGACCGATATACTCGCCACTATTGTTGGACCGAACACATAATAGCTTATTGCCCGTCTCCCTTTCAACAGAGGCCTGAAACTCTTTGAAAGTGGGCAGTACCTGATCCATAGTATTTAAGACATAGACCCAAACCTTCTTGGAACAATCATCAATAAACATTACAAAATAAGAGGCACCACCAATAGATTTTATATTCATAGGACCGTAGACATCCGGGTGAATCAACTCGAGCAACGCCGGCTTCCTTGAACTTGGATGACTTTTGAAAGATACCCTATTTTGCTTCCCTGCCAAACAGTGCATGTACCTCTCCAACTTTGTAGATTTTAACTCTGGAATTACCTTTCTGTTCACCAAGTAGTTTATCCCCTTCTCGTTGATATGGCTGAGCCACCTATGCCATAATTTGGTAGACATATTAGTAGCTGCATTCACCTTATGTATCCCCTGTGTGCTCCCTTCCATATAGTGGAGTCTAGGCCTCTTTCTTCCTCTGGAAATTACCATCGAACCTCTGAAATGCTTCTACTGACTATTTTCGAAGAGATTGAAGAAACCCTCATTATCCAACCTTCCAACCGATACCATATTAAAACAGATATCAGGGACATGACGGATATTTTTGAGAACAAGAACTGTATCCGTCTTTGTCCTCAAATGCACATCTCCAACAATAATAGCTTTTGACACATCTATGTTGCCTACCTTTAACACTCTACAGTCGTCTGTTGTGTAAGTATCAAAAAGTATCATGTTGTGAGATACGTACACTGAAGCACCTGAGTCCACCAGCCAAGGGTTGTCATCGTAGGCGAGGTTTATGACTACCTCATTACCTACAATGATCAGATCGCCTCCATGTTCCGAGGCTGCCGCTGTATTATTCTTACTTTGCTTTCCCTTGTCGCCATTCTTCTCTCTCTTCTAAGCGAAAATGTTTCGATTGATGTGGTCCTTTTTGCCATAATTATAGCAGTCAAAGTTCTCATATCGATACTTGGACTTGCTCTGCCAATAGTGGTAATTGGAACCATTCCTAGACCTGGATCTGATACCACACTATTGGGAAGGAAATATAAATTTTTTTTCCAAACCAGAGAGTGCCTGCAAGAGAACCGAGCAAAACGCAAAAACAAAAAAATATCAAACATAAATCGTAGACACAAAAATTTTTACGTGGAAAACCCAGATAGAAAAAACTACGGCATGATCGAAGTCGAACCCTGAAGAACCTCTACTGATGGAATAAAGAGATCAAACCCTCTACAAGCTCCTCACCGATCCAACATGGATCACCGTAACTCTTTGGAACAGAAAATATATTACAACCACAAAGAAAAAAGATAATAAAAAAATACCCCAAATTGATGTCCTTCTTCGTAACGGCTTCCAATCATTTTTCTTCCCTCCAAAATTGAAATGGCACTGTTGCCACATTTTTTTCTCTTTTATTTTTTTAATGTAGTTGTATATTGCATGAGACTTTGTATAAACCCTTGAATGAATTAGGGTTTCCATATAAAAATCTATATTTGAAACCCAAAAATATTTATTGAAATCTAATTACATTAAATCATATATTTAATAAAAATTAAATCATAAATTGACTTGCTATAAATTTAAAATCCAAATATATGGAAAGTTATTAAATTAAAGATCCAATCATAAATATATAATTAAAATCAAATATGGAAATCCTATATAATATTTGCTTACCATAAATGTTCCAATACACGGTGCTCGATGCACTTTTCGAACATTTCTGACACACGGATGGCGCTCGTTGCACTCTGGGATATTCTCCACATAGGTTGAGAACCACACACGTTCCAACAACATAAGCATTTGTGAGGCATTACTAACATAGCTATAATAAAATCTTGTCATGACCAGCACTTGGTGTAGGGGCACGAGTAGTGAACAACATCCAACCTACGCTGCAACATCGAAGGTAGAACATTGTTTGGATAAACTATGCTATCAAGATATATAATGCTACCAATAAAATATGAATACTAATCACAAAATATAAGATGGAACAATTATACAAATACGATATAATACTGAAACGTCAAAATACAACTCATAAGACATAAATAATATCCAATGAGTCACCAAATATAATAAAGTACTAACTGTCAAAGCTGGAGACATCAAGTATAAATAAACCTATCTACTGAGCTATAGGTAAAGTATCATCTGTCTCAACTGGAATAAGTCACTCTTGAGCCACAGTCTCTAGCTCTAAGCTAACTACGTTCTGAGGCCCGTAATGAGTGAGAGTCCACTCCTAAGTGTCATCTGGAAAAAATATATCCAGTCTGGATTGGAGCAAAGTACACCTCTAACAACAGTTCCAATAAATGATAAAAACTACGTATCACAAAATAAAGAGCATATATAAGATGAATAAAGCATGGCAAAAATATACAGGAATAAGAAAATATAGGAATACATATAAGAGATATGAACATCATATATAAAATAAGAGATAAGACTATCTAAGTGAGTGAGTACTAGTGACAACATGCAATCAGCTTGGAAACTTGTACAAGAACAGGGCCTGGTAAATTATATGTGAGGTATATAATTAACACTCATAGGAATACATAATCTGTATAGGGAGTGTATGATCACATATCTACAGTAACACTCCTCGCCCCGGAATGGTATAGTAGATCCAACCATGACACGCTACGACACATGAATCACAGAGTAGGCGGCCAACTTTCTCAAGAACAATGTCTCATCCATGCACAGAAATTACTGGACATGCAAAAGAATCACAGGAATAATAATATCTCATGATAGGACCCAAAATATACCAATTCGTGTAACCAAGTATCAGGAAATTAAGGATATCTATACTAAATACAAGAAACATAGAGGATATCATAAACGAAAAACTATCAGAGAATGTACTCGCCTGAAGTCTGGTAAACATTATCAAAGATGTCCGGAGTGGTGCCTCAAAGACCTAATATGGAATATTATATCAATACATGATTTTGGAATGATAACAAGTTAACATAGTAAAGTTTTAGGTCTTAAAGTCATCTCTAAGTCCAACTAGGCCAAAACAATCAAACTAGGTCAACTTTAGTCAAAATTAGTTAAACTAGCTATTTTTAGGTTGTATGAGTCTATCTCTAGGTTATTGAGTCCATACACTATGTATCTAGGCTATACTCGCTATTTTAGGATAGTAGAGTATCATAACTATTAATTACAGTACATAGCACTATCTATATACATAATACTAGCTAATCAACTAACATCACACACTAACTGATACTAACTTATATCTATTATACACTTAACTAATATCTAACTGATGCTTTAATACTACTACTAACATCTCTATAATTCACACTAACACACAAACCAATAACCCCCTTAGTTGAACAACTGACATATTCTACCACAACAGAGTATCAATTGTTACTCTCCTCATCAGTGTTTCATACTGATACATACTTCAGTGTGTTCAGACATGAGCTTCCCCCTAAATAACTGAGATCTCACACTAGCTTATCTTTCCCTAATTACTGAACACCCATTGCTGACCCTTAAGTATAAGTCAATTCTGATACTTAGTGTATCGGTAACAACTGAGATCCTCCTTCACCTGCTTTCTATAAGTCACTCACATCTATATCGGCCGACCACTAAATACAATATCCTCAAATATTAGAGCCTATATTTAATACTAACTGGGATCAACCCCCAAATCTACTTCACCTTCCTGAGCCATAAAGTGTTGCTGCTGCAGTCAGGTAACCCCTATTATTTCTAAACCACCATACTAAATCACTTACATAACTAACCTACTAATCCAATTAACTATCTAACTCATAACATCTAATACAACAGACCAGTTAATCTAATCTAACATACAAACAGTTAAACCCAACTCACATATATCACTTACTAACATTCATAACATACCATACTAACCAACTGTCAACCTAAGCCAACAACTTCTATCCAATTGATTAGAACACAACATAACATCTAAGAGTAGGCCCCCAACTGTTGCCAATGCCATGAATGACTGGTCACAAAACCCTCGACAATACTATAATCGACTGTGGAGTGCACAGTCCTAGACCTTGCTATCCACGGTACACATGTCTGCATCCCCTTTGCTCCCCTCCTATTCACTGCTGCCCATAGCCACTGCAACAACCAAAGTCCCCAATAGCTCGACTGTTATGAATGTGTATAGCACATCCAATACACATTTATGTATATCACTATACTAAGTACAACATATAAATAAATAAATAAATAAATAAATAAATAAATAAATAAATATATATATATATATATATATATATATATATATATATATATATATATATATATATTAATACAACTCTAAATAATACAATTTAGATAGGTAAAATACTAAGAAGCTAACCAAGCAAATATACAAATACTTGGCGTGCATCACACGGTATCACACTAATTCTATGATACGCTTGCGATACGCCATCGATACTTGATCCAAACGTATTACAAAGGATACGAGCAAGTATAAAAACATTATTCTAAGTACTATAAAGTGCTAGCTACTCAACTACGTGCTCGTGTCAAAATTTGACATATGTACAACCCCGTGTCGAAAAAAAACTAGCAAATCAATCCGTATCACAAAATTTCCATTATACAGCCTACACATATCCAATTATGGACACGACACTAGTCTCTTAGAATTAAACACAAGTCAATTTGGTCTAATTGACCTATTGACGAACACATGATGTGCCAATCTCGAAATTCTGGCAAAATTGGCACAAAATACATCATAACTTTTTCCATGGGCCTCCTATAAACCTAATTATTCTTTCTATGGGTAGACCTAGTATATGGAAGGTTTTCTAATGATTAAACTATAGATTTAGAGTCTAGTTAGAAGATAAAAACTAAAATATACCTATTGGGAGATGGATTTCTAATGCAAGTCTCTAAATGAATGCAAAAACCTTTCAACTTTTGCACTCTTTACCTTCTTGTAGATCCTTGCCTCCTCCTTGTTCTAATATATTTTGATGGTAAGCAGAGAAGAAATTGGAAGAGAATTTGGGTAAGAATTGGTGTAGGGATGAAAGAATTTAGAAGAGGAAAATTCTACATCTAGAATTAAAATAGATTGAAAGAAGAGAGAGAGAGAGAGGCTCTCTCTACCCTCTTATGGCCTGCCCTTACTTGTCCCTTAAGCAAGTGGGAAAAGTCTAAAACACCCCTTTGGACTTGTCATGAAAAAAATAATTAAGGAAGGAAGGTTCTTCTCCTAATGGTTTGACTAATTAATCACCAACTTAATGAATTGGGCTTGTTTGTTGGGCTCAAGTCTAACTAAAAATAATGTCGGTCCATGAGTCCAATCTAAAATAGTTAGATCCACTACCACAAGTCCAAAATATCTTGTATCCTACTAACAATAAATAAATAATACAAGAATTTAACATACACAATAAATTATTAAATTATAAAAATGACCAAAATACCCTTCCTAGAAAATGTGGTAGTGACAATTTTACCCCCTTAAAATAATTTTGTCCTAGAAATTCAAAGACAAAACTACCCATAGGAAAGCAAAACAGGACAAGGAAGAACATACCTCAAGGCACAAATAGATACGGGTACCGCTCTTGCATTTTATCCTCTCCCTCCCAGGTAGACTCATCCGGAGAGTGATGCCTCCATGCGATGCATTCCAAGGGAATAATCTGGTTCCTCAGCAACTTCTCTCTCTAATCCAGAATCTCAACTGGCTGCTCTGGATAGCTAAGAGTAGGGCCCAACTCTATCTTCGAGTGATCCAATATATGATTAGGATCCTCCACGTACCGTTTCAACTGCGATACGTGAAACACATTTTAGACTCCCTTCAATGAAGGTATGAAGTCTAGTCTGTAGGCAACTGTACCGACCCTCTAGAGAATACTGAAGGGTCCGATGAATCGTGGACGAAGCTTCCCGCCTCCACCGAAGCGAATTATGCCTTGTGTCAGAGAAATTGTTAGAAATACCAGACCTTCGACCAAGAATAAAATATAATCTTAAAAACTTAATCTATAACAAACAACCAATATTAACACGATACAAAAACCTAATACTATACCTCAAACTCCAAGAGTATCCGGTGGCTATTGGCCCAATACCGTTGTCTGTCCTACGCCACACGAAGTCGATCTCTGATCAGCTAGACCTTCTCTGATATATCCACCACCATCTCTGGTCCTAGCAAGGATCACAATCCAACATTGTTCCAAGATAAGGGAGTGTGATATCTTCGACCGTACAATGCCTCAAATGGTGACATCTATATACTAGCCTGGTAGTTGTTGTTTTAAGCAAACTCTACCAAATAGAGATGGTCCTCCCAAAATCCCCCAAAATATAGTAAATAGGTGCGTAGTATATCCTCGAGAGTCTGAATCGTCCTCTCTAACTGTCAATCTGTCTGGGGGTGATATGTAGTACTGAACTTGAGCTGGGTGCCCAACCTCGCCTCCAAACTCCTCCAAAAATGAGAAGTTAAACGACTATCCCGATCTGAGACTATAATAACGGGAACCCTATGTATCCTGACGATCTATCTCACATACATCTCTGCTAGCTTTTTTGTAGGCAAACCCACCTTGAATGGAAAAAAGTAGGCCGACTTGGTCATCCTGTCAATGATGACACAAATTATGCCTTTTTCTCCAAGAGATCGTGGAAGTCCGGACACAAAATCCATAGTAATATGCTTCCACTTCCACTCTGGAATGGGTAATGACTGAAGTAAATCACCTGGACTCTGCCTTTCGACTTTTACCTGCTGGCACACTAAGAATCTGGATATAAACTGTGCCATATCCCTCTTAATATCACACCACTACATACTCTCTCGCATATCATGATACATCTTGTTGGCACCTGGCTGTATAGAATAATGAGAGCATGTGCTTCCTGTAATACCCCTTTCCGTAAATTTCTACTAGGTACACACAGTCTAACACTGTACCGTAAGGAACCATCCTTAGCAATAGTGAACTCATCCTCTAATCCTGCTCTCGCCTGAGCTCTAATGCTTCTAAGAGATATATCCTCATACTGGGCTGCCTTGATCCTGTCCATCAACTTTGAATGTATCTGCAACCCTCATATCTATATTGTAAACCCATAAACTATCACCTCAAAGCCCAAGCTTTTCAGATCCTCCAATAAATGTCGGTCCTGTATCAAAAATATCGCTACAGGATACCTGCTCAAGGCTTCGACAACTATATTGGCTTTTCCTGGAAGATACGGTAAGGATATATCAAAATCCTTTATCAGTTTTAACCACCGACGCTGACTCATGTTCAACTCCTTCTGAATGAAAATGTACTTCTAACTTTTATGGTCTATGAAGATCTTCATACGCTTTTCGTACAGATAGTATTTTCATAACTTCAAGGCAAAGATAACCGCTGCCAACACCAAATCGTGGGTAGGATAGTTTTCTTATGAGGATGCAATTGCCTGGATGCATAGGCAATCACCTTCCCATTCTGCTAGAGAACACAACCCAAACTTTTCTTGATTCCTCCAGACCCTGATGGCAATGTCAAAATAGGAGCTGAAGTCAACCTTATCTTCAATTCCTCAAAAGAAACCTCACACTCCTCTTTCTAAACAAACTTTGTGTCCTTCCTGGTGAGTCTTGTCATCGGCTCGATAATCCTTGAAAAATCTTGCACAAACTTCTTGTAGTAGCCTGCAAGACCCAAGAAACTCTTGATCTCTGCTACTGAACTCGGGGTTATCCAAGACCTCACTACTGCGATCTTCTTCGATCCACTAAAATTCTATCACCAGTGCCAACATATCCTAAGAACTCTACCTTATCTAGGAAGAACTCACCCTTGACAACTTCCCATACAACTTCTCATTCCTTAGCACATCCAACACAATCCGTAGATGCTCCTCGTGCTCCTCTGGCATCATTGAGTATATGAGAATGTCATCGATGAACACCACCATGAACTTATCAAGTTACTGGTGGAACACCTTGTTCATCAAATTCATAAATACCGCTGGGGCATTAGTCAACCCAAATGACATCACCATAAACTCATTTAGGCTATACCGAGTCCTAAAAGCAATATTCGGAATGTCCTCCGGCTTTACTTTCACCTGGTGGTAGCCTGATCTTAAGTCTATCATGGAAAATATCTTGGCGCCACTTAATTAATCGAACATATCATCAATCCATGGCAATATATATTTATTCTTGATAGTGAGATTATTCAATGCCCTATAATCAATGCACATGCACACCGATCCATCCTTTTTTGGTACAAAAAATATCGGGGCTCTCCACGATGAAGAATTGGATCTGATAAATCCCTTATCCTATAATTCATCCAGTTGCTTCTTCAGCTCGACCAGCTCGCTGTTGTTTACTTTGTAAACATACTGTAAAATTGGCTCTGCATCTGGCACCAAGTCTATAGAGAACTCAATATCTCGATCTGGTGGCAACACTAACAATTTTTCAGGAAGCACATATAAGAACTCTGTATCAAAGGATGTGACAACTCCTTATCTTCCACCATAGCTCCACAGATAATGCCTTTTCCCTTTTCCATAGCTTCCCTAAAAAACTCAAACTCTGAATCTCCTGGTAGGCAAAAAAAACTCTACCTCCTCTGTAATCTATACTAGCATGTTGCCTACTCAACCAATCCATCCTGAGTACAATATCGTAGCTCGGAAGTGACATTACAAGTAGACATACACTCAGCTTTTGACCTTTCAGAGTAACTCTTCAATCTTTGCAAACATTATTAACCAAGATAATGCCTCCCTTGGTTATGATCTTGCATGTCCTAAGCAAAGACTCAGCTACCAAATGATGCTTCAGAGGAAAAAAATAGATATAAAACTATGGAAAGAACCTGAATCAAACAATGCTAAAGTTGGAATAGGATCAAGGAGAACATAACCTGCGATGACATCTCCGGTGGCCTCGGCCTCCTCGACCGTCATACCAAACACTTGTCCCTGAGGTGCATCTCCCTGATGTTGGTGCTCGGCATGACGCTATTGCAGGGTCAGAAGCGACGGTCCCCTCGGCGTGCAGCAGGTAGTCTCCCATGTGCTCTCTGAGCTATAGCTGCTTCCTGAGCTGCACGACGAGAAAAAATAGGATAATCTCTCATTTGATGCCCCTCTGAGTCACAATACAGACGAACTCCCAACCTCTTCCTACAAATATTTTAAATATGGCCGAGCTTCTTGCAGAAGTGGCAGTGAGCTTGTTGTGACTATCTCTGTTGCTGTCGTGGTGCCTGGTGAACCGATGCCCTTGCTGGAGCCTGGTATTGCTGTGGCTGCTAAAAAGGCCTAAACTGGAGATGAGGATGCTTAGCAGGCACTGCACTGCTACTAGCCCCCAAAAAAGAATCGTGGTATCTCTTGGACTTCAGGGTCTATTCCCGCTCGACCTTGCGTGCCTCTACAAGTATCCCAAAATATATCTTATAGAAAGACAGAATGAAGGTCTTTACTTCCCAATTCAGACTCTCGTGAAAGCGGATAGCCCGAACCTCTGGCTCTCTCACCAAATACTCTACAAATTGGCTCAACCTTCCTAACTCTGCGGTGTACTCCTCTACGGACATGCTTCCGTGAGTAAGGCCCTCAAACTTTCTTCCCAAGTCCAATATATCCGCTCAACTAAAGAACTTCCTCTTGAAGAGGTCCTTGAATACCTTCCAAGACTGCCCCGTATTAGCAAGAAGTGGCTTATTACCAAACCAAGTACAGGCAATATCGAACAGCAGAAGTCCCACTATCTCAACCTTTAGATCCTCAGTAAGATAAGACACCCTCATGAGATGCTCGATATCCTCGAGCCAATCATCAGCGTAGCCGATGCCCTCGATAACCTTGATGACCCAAGGTTCCAACTTCTTGAAGTTCTGGATATTACTTGGCAAAAGCTGGACAACCTATGGAACAACCTATTGTTGGACCGGAGCTCCTCTCTCTAATATAGCAAGGGCAAGATGATGATCACTCTTAATAAACTATAGCAACATGTCGGTCCACCTTTGGTGAGCCTCTGACTGGGCCCTTTGTGCCTCCATCATCTCACAAAATAATGCAAACACCTGAGTCACATCTGTCAGCACAGAAGGTGGAAGTGGAAGTCCCTCGGACACAGCTGGAGCAGTCCTCTATACTAGTGGTGGACCCCCGAACGCAGCTGATACACTAATCATCAGAGAAGTGACTAGTGTAGGCCCTCGGGAAGTCATAAATCTCTCAAAAACTGCTTCTCTCTACTATGATCGGGTCTTAGGCGGTATCCTAAGACAAAGCAAAAAAAAAAAGAATCAATATGGCACATGATATAATATATTCAAAGTAGGACAGTTAAATCCCAATTATAAAATATCAAGGAAGAACAGTTGAAATAAACAATATAGTTTTTTCTAGTTGTGATTGAGTATTCTCATCCTATAGCCTATATCCAATATCCTGAAACAGGCTCGTAATAGCACTCAAATTAAAGCACCACTATAAATTGCACTAATCATAACCTCGAAGACCTACATGGGCCACCACTAAAAATATTTTATGAACCACACCTGGAGTAGGGGAACGAATATTAAATAATGTCCAGCATATGCCACAGCATCGATGGTAGAACATTGTTTCGATAAACTATGCTATCAAGACATATAATGCTACCAATGAAATATAAATACTCAATCACAGAACTATAAGATAAAATAATCGCACGAATATGATATAACACTGAAGAGTCAAAATATAACTCATAAGACTGAAATAACATCTAATGAGTCACCAAATGTAATAAAGTACTAACTGTCAATGTTGGAGACAAATTCAGTAGAAATAAATCTATATACTGAGCTATAGGTAAAGTATCATTTGTCTCAACTGGAATGAGTCCCTCTTGAGCCACAGTCTCTAGCTTTAAGCCACCTACATCTTGAAGCCCGTAATAAGTAGGATACCACACCTTTGTGTCATTTGAAAAAAATATATCCAGTCAGGATTGGAGTAAAGTACACCTCTAACAACTGTTCTAATAAATGATAAAAATTATATATATCAAACAATAGAGAGCATATACAAGATGAATAGAGTATGGCAAAAATATACAAAAATAAGGAAATATAGGAATACATACAAACGATATGAACATCATATATGAAATAAGAGATAAGACTATCGAAGTGATTGAGTACCAGCGACAAATACGATCGACTTGGAAACTTACACAGGAATATGGCTTAGTTAATCATACGTGAGGTATATAATTAACACTCACATGAATACATAAACTGTACAGGGAGGGTATGATCACATATCTACACTAATACTCTCCGCTTCCGACTGGTATAGTGGATCCAACCATGACACGCTATGACACATGAATTACAGAGCAGGAAGCCAACCTTCTCAGGAACACTATCTCATCCATCCACAAGAATCACAGGAATGAACATGAATTACAGGAATAATAATATCTCATGATGGGATCTAGAAGATACCAATCCGTGTAACCAAGTGTCAGAAAATCAAGGATATCTACACTAAATACAAGAAACATAGAGGATATCATAAACAAGAAACTATCAGGGAATATACTTGTCTGAAATTCAGTAAACAGTATCAAAGATGTCTGGAATGGTGTCTCGAAGACCTAATATAGAATATTATATCAATACATGGTTTTGGAATGATAACAAGTTAAACTAGTCAAGTTTTATGTCTTAAAGTCATCTTTAAGTCCAACTAAGCCAAAATAGTCAAACTAGGTCAACTTTAGTCAAATTACTTAAACTAGCTATTTCTAGATTGTATGAGTCTATCTCTAGGTTATTGGGTGCATACACTATGTATCTAGGCTATACTAGCTATATTAGGATATTAGAGTATCATAACTATTAATTACAGTATATAGCACTATCTATATACATAATACTAGCTAATCAACTAACATCACCACACTAACTGATACTAACTTATATCTATTATACACTTAACTAACTACTATCTAACTAATGCTCTAATACTACTACTAAAATCTCTATAATTCATACTAACACACAAACCAAAAACCCCCTTAGCCGAACAACTGACATATTCTACTACAACAGAGTATCAATTGTTACTCTCCTCAGCAGTATTTTATACTGATACACACTTCAATGTGTTCAGATATGAGCTTCCACCTAAATAACTGAGAACTAAGTCTATCTTATCTTTTCCTAATTACTGAAGACCCATTGCTGACCCTTAAGTATCAGTCAATTCTGATACTTAGTGTATCGGTAACAATTGAGATATGTAAACACCCAGATTTTTAAAAGTTTTAAATATGAATTTTTGTGATTTTTTTGTAATTTTTTTGTAATTTTTAATTAATTATTACTAATGTTCTTCAGGGATTAATATTTATTGTATTATATTAAGTATTAAAATATTATAAAAATTATATTTTTGAGTGTATAATTAATAATAGGTGGTTGTGTAAATTTTTTGGATTTTATTAGGCTCAAAAACTATTTTTAAATAGCTAAAAATATCGTTCTTAATTAAACCAGACCGAACCAAACCAATCTGAACTAAACCAAACCCATCTGAACCCAACCCAACCCTAACGGATCGGACCATACCCGATCTGACCTGCTCCCACACACCGACGACTCCCCTACCCCCGCAACTCTCGTGACCACACCCCCTTCGATTATAAACCAATCCATACCGTACATGTACACACCATACGACCACCCCCACAGCTCCTCACGACTCCGTCGACCTACGCTGGCCGTCGACGACCGCCGCACGTCGCTGTACGCCGACCACGAACACCGCCGCGGACACGACCCAGTTCACGAACAGCAACGAGGTATGCCTCTTCCCACTCGCGTATCTTCCTGTATATTAATCCAAATTTTGTTCTATTGAATCCTATGCGAAGAACACATCATCCTCTCGAACCCTGTATAATCAGTTCGGGGTATCGTATCCTGTGTCGGTCGCAAATTATGAAGCAAAACAGAAAAAATAATACATTTTCTAGTTCTGAAAACTGTCCCGGAGCCCCATGTTCACGGCCATTTTTCTCCCAACCTGGTTAATATTTTTAAATTTTGTTTAAACAGTAAATTAGACAACCTAACCGAGGTTAAAACCCTATAATTAGTTTATTTTAATTTGCTATATGTTGTATTTTATTAGTGGTTAAAATTGACCAAAAACTTAGTTTTTAAAATCTAAATTTTTCTCGAAACTGGGTGCGTTCCGCTAAACGAGATAACTTTGTCATATACGAATTACATCGAAAGGTGTATATCGTCAATATGGATATGTAGAATTTCGTAGAAGTTGATTTGGATGTGTGTGCACACCAAAATCAATGCGTATCCGTTGAAAATACCCCGTATCGGGCCATTCTGACACTCATTGTAACTTTGTGGGTGCTTATCATTTCGAAACAAAACTTACGCTATTGGATTCATAGCATTACACTGGTCTTGTGACCCAAGTTTGGTTCGATTATGAGAACATTGACAAAATCCTATTTTGTGGGCCCTACGGCTCCACTAGACGAGCGATTTTATGATCGGCTCATCAGAATCTATTTCTGGATGTTCTATTGAGTTTGTATCATCATTCTGGACTCATAAATACTAAGTTTGATAAATTTGGAGAGCTTTATCTCTGATACATTTTTTGGTGCGAAGTTGGCCACTTGTGGACCACGCTTTGAACAAAAACTGTCAATTCTGCCCTTGTATCCAAATTGGACTTATGGGTAGTCAATCCTAGCTATTTCATGCATTCTGAGAGTGATGATAATATTTGTTTCAGCATCCGGAGGCGTTCCTGGATATTTTGCTGTTACTGGAGTAAGTAAAGGAGTTCAAATCCCAGGCAAGTGTACCTTGCCAACTTACAGTAGTTCCTGTTATATTATTTGCTTGAGTTCTTTATATATATATACTCTTGAGATGTACATATTTAACCTAGGATCGTGAGACGTTGCTTAGCGTTCGAACAAGATTCAGGTGTTGACGCCGTACGTAGAGTCGTGTAACATCACTTAGAGAGTTGATAACCCGATCCTATATTTTTGTGCTTGCTTTATCGAGTACGTGATACCATAGGACACTTGAAACTATTCATAAGACAAAATCTTCCTGAGTTATTCATGGTGATTCTATATAGGCTTATAGGATTCGTGATATAGATTTTTTATATACATAGATATCATTATGACTCGCTGTACTAGCTAGAGGTCATGATCTTACGTGTTATGGATATGAGATATCGTGGACATATATATTTATTATTACGGTATTTTAGTCTATGTTCCAGAGCTTGGACCAGTACGTGATATTTCTGCTACCGATACCCCGACACAGAGCTTATAGTGGTCTCAGCGCCTGAGTACTAGTGATGCTCTCACTTGTATATCACATAGCTGGTTACATAGTTTGTCCTGTTGATTTATTTTTGTATACTATATTTATTTGGCTTGAATTATTCTTGTACCTTGCTATGTCCCCTGAGGACCTGAATCCGGATTATGTCCCTAGGTATAGCATATGAGATCTACCCTGAGGTATACGGGACATGAGCAGACACTGGAACAGTACCAGCACTAGGGGAGGAGGTGGTGCCATAGGATTTTTCCTGAGTATTTGCTTTATATACTCAATTTTTTTTGTTTCTAGTTTCTTTATTTCCTGTCTATTGGATTACTGTACTAAACTTATTATCGGGCTATTACCCAAGACATTTTATTAAGACTTGTTGGATTATATTTCTTTGATTAGTCTGACATTTGAACTGTGATTACCTTCTGTGGATGAGATTAGAATTAGACTGTGACATATACCATGGACCATTATATCTATGTTATAGCTTATGTACACTCTAATGGGTCCATTAAATTGGGTTTGCCCATTAGAGTGTACTGCTGGCCATTGCCATATGGCCAGTCCCTCGATATTGTGGGATTGGGACGTGACATAATTTTTATGGTAGCCCATGCAAGTCCTGACTATATTACTTTGGTTTTAATTAAGGGACCGAGCAAGCCTGCAAATTATGATAGGATGATTTATAGGATCTCATCCACATATTGATACGTTCTTGACGTTCATATCGACTTTAAAATAATTTCTTGTATCCTGCCTTGGTTCCTCTATGCGCCTCTTATAGTTTACTTTGTATGCAGAGTAATGGATCCACGAGCCAGCGATAAGACTTTTATACGTATACCACAAGGTGCTGTGGTCACCTATAATGATGGAGTTACCCCAGTAGGTGGAGGTCAATCAGCTCAACAAAGTAGTCAAGCAGGCCAGCATACCTCAAGATTCCAACGAGACGATATTCTACCACCGCCATAGTTTACTCCACCAATGCCTATTTTTCTACCAGGATAGCCTATGGATGGACAACAGATATTCCAAATATTCTATGCAATGATGCAAGCCCAACAGCATGTTCAAAAAGAGGCTTAGCATCACGAGACAGATATCTTGAGGAACAACTTAGTAACCGCACTAGAACAGGCGAACCCACTAGCTAGATGCCTATCGACGGGATCTATCACTGATTTCCTCCAGCTGAAGCCCCGTATCTTTTCTGGCAAGGAGGAGCCCACTGAAGTTCAAGAGTGGCTCACAAACACTCAACACCAGTTGGAAGCAGCTGAGCTTCTGAGGGAGCGATGGATGACTGCCATCAGGATGCAGCTGACAGGCAATGCACATCATTGGTGGCTTTCTGTAAACCCCCTCATTTATTTCTATAGATGGACTAGTTTTAGGTTAAAAAATTTTGGTTTAGCATCAGGTATTTGAGGTTTAGAATTAAGGTTGCAGATGTCTGATTCTTTAATTAAACCCTTGGTACGCCCTACCGTTGTTGAAATATTCGGAGCCCAACATTATCCTATAATTTGTAACTTATTATTGTATTCTAGACTTGACATGCCAATTTAGGCGTTGGACTTCTCCGTCACTCAAAATCATAATCCCTAGTGCTCTAATTTAATTGCACAACTTTTTGTAATCGAAATCCAATATTTAATCCTATGTCACACCCCTGTGTCGTTGCCATCAATTTTGAGTTACCAACTCATCCCGTTGAGCCGGACCAATAAAAGGGTCTAAGACTGACACCAAGCCTACACCTTTTATGACCTTGTGTCACTCCCAATTGAGACCCCATGTGCCCCCATTTAATTTAAGAGCAGGTGATATTTTATTTTAATTAAATTGGGGATACCAACTTTGACTAATCCAAACTTAACCCTAACTTAATCCAAATACCCCATTAATTAAACCTATGAAAAATACACAATACTTCCTCATCCTACAAAATACCAAACACCAATTCTTCCACCAATTTTTTATTATTTCATGTGTTTATGTAAATACCCAAAATTTAGGGACTTATTTACAAAAGTTATACTAGGTGTCATTACCCCATTGGTTCAAACTAAATGGAGAAGCCCTCAACCCTTGACCGGTTCAAACCTCATCCTACTCTCTACATTGTGTGAACACAATTCCCTCATCTTGAATCCTAGCCACTAATTCAAAATTAACTCCCATCCTCACCACACACTCCCCATCACCCTCCCCTATATAATATCTCTTCATGTACACATACCAACCGACCCTAATCCCCAAACTTGGGAAACCCCCCTTCTCTCTTCTCCCTCTTCATAAACCCACAACCGTAGGTTTTTTTCCTTCGTCTTCTTTGCCTTTCTTCTTTTTCTTCTTATTCTTCTTCTTCTTCTTCTTCTTCTTTCACTCCACTTCTCCTTCTTCATTTTTTTAAACCAACCTACTTCGGCCAACCTCCCTGCTCCAGCCAACCCTCCTGGCCACTCCTTCTTCTCCACTGGCACCTCTACGAGCCCGCTCCTCCTCTAGTCTCCAGCACAACCACCTGCACCACCACCATCACCACCCTCCAGAATTGCCCCGGCCACCTGCAACCATTCCCGCTGTACCTGACCGACCTCGACCACCACCTGCTGAGCTGCTGCTGGCCACCCTTAGCTTTTCCACTACCAGTACCATCACCCGACCACTCCACCACCACTTCGATCGAGCCCCCTCATTTCACTGCCACCCTGTTCACCACCTTACCTCTGGCCGCTTCTCCTCCGGCCACCCTCCACCACCAGCATCTCCATCTCTACCACCAGCATCTTTATCTTCACCATAATCTTCACTATCATCATTTTCATCATCACCACAGCCCACTCCGGCCAGAGACGGCCACCACCGCGACGCCAAGGTAACCCCTCCCCTAACTCCTTATGTAGTGTAATAGTTTTATGGTTTAAAATAACATAGTTAGGGTTAGGATTTAAGAAGTTTGATTTGAGGTTTAAGTTATCTCTTTTAAATTACGCATATAGTTTATTGTTAATGATGCAATATTAAATGTTATTGAGGAGCAGGATTAAAATTATAGAGAAATGGGCGTGATAATAAAATATTGGTTATTATCGAGCCTTAGAGTTGGTGAATGCTACTTTGAGTTTTATGGTTTATTATATATGCAGTGGGTAGTTAAATGCTATGTTGAGAGTAGGATTTATAAATGCTGGGTACGAGAATTTAGGGTGATGTCCTTTTTATTATATAAATATTGATTATGGTTGATGAGCAGATTTAAATTATTATGAAATGATATTGTAAAATTGAAACAATGATTAATATTGGGGAATAGGTGATGGATTATGTAATAGTAAGTAATATCGAACCTTTAGCCATTCATTGAGGATGGATGAATAATGATAAACTTAATTAAGTATTAGTTTTATTATGAAATCATAGTGTCACGTCCTAGTCCCAAAATATTGAGGGACTAGACACGTGACAATGGCCAGCAGTACACATCGATGGACAAACCCAATTTATTGGATCTATCGGGGCATACTTAAGCTGTAATACAATAATAAGGGCCTACTAATCTCATCCACAGAATGAATACATTAATATCAATAAAAGAAAATATAAAAATTATCAAGTCACAAGTAAATAAATCGGAAAATAACCCGATAATAAGTCTGTTATAATTGTTAATTAAACAAGAATTTAAAAAAGTTTAATTGCATCAAGACTGAGCATAGAAGAAGCAGATATTCAAGATAAATCCTCAGCGATCACCTCATCCTTAGGTTCTGGTACTACTCCGAGAAGTGCTTCTATTTCGTACACCTCAGGATAGATATCCTCTGCTAACCCTGGGGACATAATCCAGATCCAGGCCCTCAGGGGACATAGCAAGGTACAAAATAACTCATGCCAAAATAAATGCAGTGCAGCAATAAATAAAACAATAGGGCAAACTATATAACCAGCTAAGTGATATGCAAGTAAGAGTTTTAGTCATACTCGGGCTGAGACTACTATAGGATCTGTGTCAGAAAAACCCATAGTAGTATTCTCTCGAAGGGCCAGTAATGTACCAAAGCTTTGTGTCAGAGTCTATGGCACCTCCAGTAAAGTAATATATATATATATATATATATATATATATATATATATATATATATATATATATATATATATATAATCATCATTTTGTATGGTAAATCTCTCTCCACCAATGTAATCATACGTCACAGGTTCACGATGTCTCATGTCCATGTCACGCAAGATCATAACTAATACAGAAAGTCATAATAAGATCTAAGCATATATATAAAGAATATGTCATAAAATCTGTATCATATACAGAATCACCATGAATATCTCAGGAAGATTCTGTCTCATGAATAGTATCAGGTGTCCTGGGTTATAATGTACTTGATAATGCAAGCACGAGAATGTAAAGGGTCTCGATATCCTTGTATAGTTGATATTACACAACTCCGCGTACGGTGTTGGCACCCGAATATTATTCGAACACTAAGTAATATCACACGATCCTAGGTTAAGCATATACAATATATGAATAAATTAAGACAATAATATGAAGCAGGTACTGCAAGTTTTGGCAAGGTACACTTGCCTGAGGTTCTGACTCCAACTGTAGCTCTAGTATCAGTGGGATTTACAGGTAGTCCTCTGGTTGCTAAAATAAACATCACCATCAGATTCAAAAAAATATCAAATAGCTAGAAACGCCTGTCCTTGAGTCCAATTTGGACACAGGGGCAAAAATGACAATTTCTGGTCAAAACGGGATCCACATGTGGCCCGCTTCGCACCAAAAAATGTGCCTGAGACAATGGTCTTCAAATTTGTCAAACTTAGTGTTAACAAGTCCAGAATGATGATACGAACCCAACGGAACTTTCAGAACTAGATTTCGATGAGCCGATTACAAAATCATCCGTCAAGTGGAGCCGCGGGGCCCACGATACGCGATTTTGTTAACGATCTCAGAATCGAACCAAACTTGGGTTACAGGACCAGCGTATTGCTACGAGTCCGATGGCACAAGTTTCATTTAGATTCGATGTGTGTACATAAAGTTATAATGAGTTCCAGAACAGGGCCAATACGGGGCGTTGTTGACGGATACGCGTTGATTTTGGTGTGCACGCACATCCAAATCAACTTCTACAAAATCCATACGTTCGTATTAATGGCGTGTACCTTTCGGTAAAGTCCGCACGCGACAAAGTTGTCGCATTTGGTGGGGCACACTCAGTTACAGGAAAAAATAGGGCAAATATTTTTCTACTTTTGGATCGCAGTTCGCGATCACCATAGGACGCGACACACCGAGCGGGTTGTACGGGCATCGAGAGGGTCATGCATGGTTCACGTCATAACAGACGAAATAAGAAATAGGGTAGCAAGGAGAGAGAAAAGGCTACCTGAACAGGACTCCAAAAAAACTAAATTTCTCGTGTTTGCGAGGCGATGCGACACGACAAGACACGGTGACGGAGCTAGGGCACGGATACTGCTAGGGTTAGGGTTACGTCGGGCTCGCCGGAGCTGCTATGGCCGGAGAAAGGCAGAGGCGGCTCAGGTCGTCGTCTCGTCGGTTCGTCCTGGAGCTGGAGGCGGCACTGACGGAGCTCAGGCGAAGGCTACGGTAAGGTGGAGTCAGGGCGGCTAGGGCGTGGGCTGCTGCTGGAGGAGAGAGGGTGGCGGGGCACGGTGGCTAAGGGCGGCGCAGGGGTGGCTGAGGGTGATGGCGTAGGAGCTCGGGGAGACGACGGTGGTGGTTGGGGGTTTGCTCGATCGGGGTTGCTACGGTCAGGTGGCGGAGGGAAGGCGGTGGCAGCGGAGGGGCTCCTCGGGTCAGGGTTTTTTATAGGGTGAGAGGGAGGAGGTCGACGGACGGTCGGTACGGGGAAGGGAAGAGATGGCGGCGGCGGTTACGGGAGCGGGGAAGCCGAACGGCCCGGGGATGCGAAGCGGCGGCGGAGTCGAATCGACGGGGTCGGTTACAGGGAAAGGGTCCTGTAGCAGGCGGGTCGGGTCGGGTTGCGGGTCAGCAGTTTAGGCCCGGATCTGATCCGGTAAGATTTGGGCCTGGTTCAACTAGACCGGGTCCGGTCTAGATTAGTTCAGGATTTGGGTTGGTTAGGTTTGGTTCAAAAAATAAACCGAGTTTATTCTAGGGTTTAATTTGGTTTAATAAAAACTTAGTTTTTAGGTTTTAAAAATATTTTTGGTGTCCAATTAATTCCATAAAAGTTATCCTATGTCTAATATTTTATTTTACACACAAAAATATTATTTTCATAATATTTTAATAGTGATTAACATTATTTAAAATTGTTTACTTTCAAAATACCTTGGTTTTAATTAATTAAAAATTCCAAAAAATTCCATAAAAATTATGAAAAATTCATTTTAAATTTTTTGAAAAATCAGGAGGTTTACAATCTACCCCCTTAAGAGGATTGTATCCTCACAATCAAAGAATAATCGATCAACAGAGATGACACAGTTGCAAGCATTATTCGAAGCATATCACGATCAAGGACAATCAAGGATGAGGGTTTAAGCAAAATCACATAGGGAATCACTTCCCTAAGTAATAGAAGTTATGCAATTTCTAGAATAATGGAAATCTAGAAAACTATAGTTTTAGAAAAACTAGGTTATCACTTTATAAAACATACTAGGTTATTAATTATTATCAAGATCAAAACTATCAAGTTAAGGCTAAGGTCACGAACCAACAGGCACGAGCTAAAGCAATACTAGGAACAGATAAGTACAAAAACTTACGTATATTAGCTACTCCAAGAGTCTGTGCGTCCTCTAAAGTCATAGCAAAAGCTTGTCCGTATCCTTGAGGTGGTGCCCTCTGTTGTTGCTGGGCATGCTGGAAGAGTACTACTCGAGGTGCCAAGGGTGGCCTTGGTTGATATCCTCCTGGTGCTGGTAGAGCTTGTTGGTTTACCATTGGTGCTCCTTCTCTATGCTCAGGGTATTCCCTTACTGCATGCTATCTGGATCCGCAAGCTAAGCATAATCTAAATTTACGTCTACACTCCTTCTCAACATGGCCTATCTTGCCACATTAGTGACAAGTAGGAAGAGTTAGGGATTTGGATACAGCTCCCTGTGGTGCTTGATGCAGATGAGATTTCTTTGCAGCTTCTCCATGCGGTGCTCTGGCTAGTGCTGATGTGAAAGGCATCTTCAGGTTGGACTCTCGCCTGGTGATACGCTCCATACGTTGAGCTGCAGCAAGGATATTCGTGTATAAAGTAGGTACAACGGATCCGATCATTCTTTGTAGTTCAAAGTTTAATCCGTCGAAGAACTTCTCAGCCTTCTCTCTTTCTGTCGGGATCAAGGTAAGGGCAAAGCGACTCAGACGAATGAATTCCGCATTATACTCTTCCACTGTCATACTGTCCTGAGTGAGGCGATTGAACTTGTCCCAAAGTTCTGATCGACCGATAGCTGGAATATACATCTCTTGAAAGAGTCTGGAGAACTCCTCCCAAGTAACTTGGTCTGGTCTGAGCCGTCTCTCCTCAGATAGCCACTAGTGATGTGCATTGCCTGTCAATTATATTCTGACGGCAGTCATCCAACGTTCCTGTGGAAGCTCAGCTGCTTCTAATTGATATTGAGTGTTGGTGAGCCACTCATAAACTTCTGTGGGATCCTTCTTGCCTGAAAAGGTACGAGGCTTCAGCTGGGGGAAATCAGTGATAGATTCCGTCGTTGGCCGTCATGCTGGTGGGTTTGCCTGCTCTAGTACGGTTATTAGGCTGTACCTCAAGTTCTTCATCTCGTGACATTGAGCCTCTTGTTGAACCTGCTATTGGGCTTGCATCATTGTATAAAATATTTAGAATATCTGCTGCCCATCCATGACTTGTCCTGGTGGGAAAACATGCATTAGTGGAACGAACTGCGAAGGAGGTGGGATGTCATCACGCCAGAACCTGGAAGTATGCTGATTTGCTTGGCTGCTTCGATAAGTAGAGGGATATTCACTCAATGGCGTCACTTCATCTTCTTCGTAGGTAGCTACAGCACCTATTGGTGTTCTTGCAGGAGTTTTATTGTTTGCTCCTGAATCCATTACTCTGCATCAAAAATAAACTATAAGAGGCTCACAGGAATCAAGGCAGGATGCAAGTCAAGAAATTAATTTGAATCCGATATAGATATCAAAAATAATCCAAGCAAGTGGATGAGATCCTAAAAACTTATCCTATCCTTATTGCAGGCTTGCTCGGTCCCTAAGTTGAAACCGAACAATTTAGTCGTAGACCTGCAAGGGCCACCACAAAAATCGTGTTACGCCCCAGTCCAAAAATATCGAGGGACTAGACACGTGGCAATGGCCAGCAGTATACATCAATGGACAAACCCAATTTAATGGATCCATCGGGGCATACTTAAGCTGTAATACAATAATAAGGGTCTACTAATCTTATCCACCGAATAAATACATCAATATCAGCAAAAGAAAATATAAACATTATCAAGTTACAAGTAAATAAATTGGGAAACAACCCGATAATAAATTTGTTACAATTATTCATTAAACAAGAATTTAAAAGAGTTTAATTGCATCAAGACTGAGCATAGAAGAAGCAGATATTTAGGATAAATCCTCAGCAATCACCTGGTCCTCAGGTTCTGGTACTGCTCCGAGAAGTGCTCCTCTTCCGTACACCTTAGGATTGATATCCTCTGCTAACCCTGGGGACATAATCCAGATCCAGGTCCTCAGGGGACATAGCAAGGTACAAAATAACTTATGCTAAAATAAATGTAGTGCAGCAATAAATGAAATAATAGGGTAAACTATATAATCAGCTAAGTGATATGCAAGTAAGAGTTTTAGTCATACTCGGGCTGAGACTACTATAGGATCTGTGTCGGGGAAACCCATAGCAGTATTCTCTCGAAGGGCCAGTAATGTTCCAAAGCTCTATGTCAGAGTCTAAGGCACCTCCAGTAAAGTAATATATATATAATCAGCCTTTTGTATGGTAAATCTCTTCCCACCCAATGTAATCACACGTCACAGGTTCATGATGTCTCATGTCCATGTCACGCAAGATCATAACTAATGTAGCAAGTCATAATAAGATCTAAGCATATATATAAAGAATATGTCATGAAATCTGTATCCTATACAGAATCACCATAAATATCTCAGGAAGATTCTGTCTCATGAATAGTGTCAGGTGTCCTGGGTTATAACGTACTTGATAATCCAAGCACGAGAATGTAAAGGGTCTCGATATCCTTGTCTAGTTGATATTACATAACTCCGCGTACGGTATTGGCATCCAAATATTATTCAGACGTTAAGTAATATCACACAATCCTTGGTTAATCATATATAATATATGAATAAATTAAGACAATAATATGAAGCAGGTACTGCAAGTTTTGGCAAGGTACACTTGCCTGAGGTTCTGACTCTAACTGTAGCTTTGGTATCAGTGGAATTTGCAGGTAGTCCTCCGGTTGCTAAAATAAATATCACCATCAGATTCAAAAAATATCAAATAGCTAGAAATGCCTATCCTTGAGTCCAATTTGGACACGGGCAAAAATGACAGTTTCTGGTCAAACGGGGTCCACATGTGGCCCGCTTCGTACCAAAAAATATGTCAGAGACAATGGTCTCCAAATTCATCAAACTTAGTGTCAACAAGTCCAGAACGATGATACGAACCAACGAAACTTCGAGAACTAGATTCCGATTAGCCGATCACAAAATCGCCCATCAAGTGGAGCCGCGGGGCCCACGATACACAATTTTGTCAATGTTCTCAGAATCGAACCAAACTTGGGTCACAGGACCAGCGTATTGCTATGAGTTCGATGGCATAAGTTTTATTTTGATCTGATGTGTATACACAAAGTTACAATAAGTTCCAGAACAGGGCCGATACGGGGCGTTGTCGACGGATACGCATTGATTCCGTTGTGCACGCACATCCAAATCAACTTTCGCAAAATCTTACATGTCCATATTAACGGAGCGTACCTTTTAGTCAAGTTCCCATGCGATCAAGTCGTCCCGTTTGGCGGGGCGTACTCAGTTTCGGGGAAAAATAGGGCAAATATTTTTCTGCTTTGGATCACAGTTTGCGATTGCCACAGGAGTCGACACACCGAGCGGATTATACGGGCATCGAAAGGGTCATGCAGGATTCGTGTCTCAATAGATGGAATAAGAAATGGAACAGCGAGGAGAGAGAAAAGACTATCTGAACAGGGCTCCACAGAAACTTGATTTCTCGTTTTCGTGAGGCGACGCGACACTACACGGTAGCGGAGCTGGGGCACGGACACTGCTAGGGTTAGGGCTACGTCGGGCTCGCCAGAGCTGCTGCGGCCGAAGGAAGGTAGAGGCGGCTTAGCTCGTTGGCTCATCGGGTTGTCCCGGAGCTGGAGGCGGCACTGGCGGAGCTCAGGTAGTGGCTGTGTCGAGGTGGAGTCAGGGCAGCTAGGGCATGGGCTGCTGCTGGAGGAGAGAGGGTGGCGGGGCACGGTGACTAAGGGTGGCACAGGGGTGGCTGAGGGTGATGGCGTAAGAGCTCAGGGAGACTACGGTGGTGGTTGGGGGTTTGCTCGGTCGGGGTTGCTACGGTCAGGCAGCGGAGGGAAGGCGGTGGCAGCGAAGGGGCTCGTCGGGTCGGGGGTTTTTATAGGGTGAGAGGGAGGAGGTCGACGGATGGCCGGTGCAGGAAAGGAAAGAGATGGCGACGACAGTTACGGGAGTGGGGAAGTCGAGCAGCGTGGGGACGCGAAGCGACGGTCAACGGCAGAGTCGAATCGACGGAGTCGGTTACAGGGAAAGGGTCCTGTAGCAGGCGGGTCAGGTCGGGTTGCGGGTCAGCGGTTTAGGCCCAGATCCGACCCGCTAATGTTTGGGCCCGGTTCAACTAGACTGGGTCCGGTCTAGATTGGTTCAGGATTTGGGTTGGTTCGGTTTGGTTCAGCAAATAAACCAAATTTATTCTAGGGTTTAATTTGGTTTAATAAAAAAATGGTTTTTAGGTTTTTAAAAATATTTTTAGGGTCCAATTAATTCTAGAAAAATTATCCTATGTCTAATATTTTATTTTACACCCAAAAATATTATTTTCATAATATTTTAATATTGATTAACATCATTTAAAATTATTTAATTTCAAAATATCTTGGTTTTAATTAATTAAAAATCCCAAAAAATTCCAAAAAGTTATAAAAATTTGATTTTAAATTTTTTGGAAAACTAGGTGGTTTACACATAGTGAATGTATATCTTTGAGGGTTTAATAAATAATTAATACTTTATTTAAGGATGAGATATGTCAAACGTGTATATTAATGTCAGTGAAGACCCGGGGTAAAACTGAGGATTTGATCATGGTTTGAAACTGACTATCGTGACGAATATAGTAAGATTGAGGCTTAGTTTGATGATATAGTACAGATGATTAATTGGATTAGATGTAACATGCCCCGAGTTAACCTTGGTCAATCCTCTAGCTTCGTGTCCATGTGAGTTATAGCTGAGTTTGAACAAATGTTAGACGTGTGTCACATCTTATTTCAGTCTCGTGATAGTTATTGATTGAGCTTGTATCTCGACTCTAGGTACTTCGGGACCTGCGGACTTGGACGTTGTACCGGAGCCCCATCTTCAGCAGCCGAACCCAGACAAGTGTACCTTGCCACCTTGTATTTCAGTTACCAGATATTTATTATTTTATTATATATATTGTGCATGAGTTTGACTAGAATTGTTACTCCACGTCCAGGTCAAAACTGGGTACAGACGTTCATCGATAACGTCTGGTAATGAGTGATAGATATTCGCAATACCTTAATGTACGTACCTGTGTATATCATAACCCCAGGATATGTCCATACACTATTATCATGCTAGATTTCCTGTATCCTGATACTGACATTATGATCGGAGACTAGGACGACCTTAGGGTTGCATTGATTGATAGTTACTTCAGTACGATGAGACTGCCAGATAGAGGTTCAGGTTCATCGTACAATCATTGACCGCTTGGGATGGAGAAGATAATTACTAGACATTTGGGCTCTTCTGCACATGCTTATATATGTATATGTCCAGTTTATGTAGTATTCCTGTATCCGGAGTAGTAGTATCACCCGTGTGACTCTGTGCTCGAAGCTACGGTATGCCCCGTGTATCTTTGTGTTCGGAGCTATAATTTTATTTTGGACAGCCCACGCGTCGAATATCATCTTCAAAATGTGTCTCACTTAGTTGGTTATGCTAGACTACACCGTTATTGCGCTTGTTTCTTTCTGTTATACTATAGCCTGCTATATTTTTGTACCTTGTGACGTTCCTGTAAGGACCTGGTCCCCTTCTAGTTTTGCAGCATAGACGATTACAGAGCATTTGGAGTTGCTGATGGAGTTGCTTGTCTTACGGACATTTGTACCAGGTACTCATATCATTTCTACCAGTATTATGGTTATTTTATTCATATTGTTATTTGTCTGCTGTTGTAGCCTAGTTTTTATAGGCTCATATTTTGTCTCGAGTCTATTCGAGTTCGTGTGTTATTGGACGACCGACTTTAGCACATGTAGCACTTTCTTGTATATTTTTGTTCATTATGGATTGAGACATAGTTGTTTATATTTACTAGATTATTTTGAGAGTTATTGGTAGTTTACAGTTTATACGTATTTGAGTCAAACCAGAGTCTAGTCGAATGTGTAGCTGGCGTGTTGTGTATTCTTGGTCCTACGTATTTTGGGATCGGAGCGTGATATATTTTTGTGGTGGCCCATGCAGGTCTGATTTAAATCGTCGTGGTCACCTGACTGTGGAAAGCGAGCCTACAAATTAGGAATAGATATTATAATTTTTTATTGTATAGGCTCAATCCATAATCAATTTTAAAAAACTTCCTTCGTAATTGATTATCGCCATTGGACTTCCCAATTGTATTCGTTCCTTTTCGTCAATATCGTTATCATTGTTTCTCATCTCCTATTATTTTGGAAGGGCGAATGCTTGTGCCTAATGGTTCCTTCCAGAAGAAGATCGAAGTCCAGACGACAGAAGACATAATTTATGCAATAATCTCTAAGAAGATTGTTACCCTCTGTAGGGTAGGCTGAGGTTCTTTTTAGATGTTTGAACTAGTGGAGAATGTTAGCGAGAGAATTGGACCCAGTAGTATGTCCTTAGAACTGGTAAAACCTTACTTGAGATAACGATAATTTGGGAAGTAATGGGAGATAGAAAGATTGTTGATCACAACCCTCTAGAATAATTTATAGAAATGCACAGCCCGATGCTAGAAAATTAGTTGTTGTATATGATAGTGATACCAGGAACGATATTATGGACTAGAGAAGATAAAATTTAGGCTCTCACCTGGAAGATGATGATCTGATACCAGAAATTCTAGTATGTGCTTGGGTGATATCATTATTATAATTGTACTATGTGACCTGGAGCAATAAATAACGGAAAGAAGAAGTTTGAGGAATAAAATTTTAGGAAAAATTTTGAGGAGAAGAGAAATTATACATTAGGTAAGGAAGAATTTTTCTTTTGGAGGATTAGTGTTGTAAACAGAATGGAAGAATTTATTACGAGGTTAAGTCTAGACTATGACATCATCCTATCATGAGTTGGTTGAGCCAATACCATGCGATACTAGATTGTCGACGTGGTTGCACTATATTTAGACCACCAGATTACCCTGAGTTTGAGCTTCTTCGGGGAGCCTAGGAGCATGGGGCCCATCTACCTTAGGGGCACACATTACAAAAGATGAACCAGTATAACCTCGTATTATATCGAGTTTGAGGATGTATTTCTCGAGAATCTTCCAGGCCTGCTAGCTGACCGAGAGATAGAGTTTGCTATAGAGTTGACTCCAAGAGCCGAGCCAGTTATTTTCTTGTCTTCAGACTAGCACCGATAGAGTTGGTTGAGTTGAAGGTCCATAGTAGAGGATCTCTTAGACAAGGGTTTCAGTCGGGTTAGTATTTCTCCATGGGGAGTACCTATCTTATTATGCCGAAGAAGGATGGGACGGTATATTTGCGTATTGATTACAGGGACAGTACGTTTGCGTATTGATTACAGGACGTTAAATGCTGTAACGATAAAGAATAAGTACCCTTACCATACATCGATGATTTATTTAAATAAGCTAAGTGGCGCATATGTATTCTCGAAGATCGATCTCAGATCAGGCTATTATCAGATCAAGGTACGAACAGAGGACATTTTGAAGACGGCTTTTCGAAGTATGGACACTATGAGTTTTTAGTCATGCCGTTTGGTTTAACCAACGCGCCAGCAGTATTTATGACCCAGATGAACAATGTTTTCCACCAATACTTAGATAAGTTCGTGGTGGTGTTCATCGACGATATCTTGGTATATTCCAAGAACCAGAAGGAGCACGAGAGACATCTCAGGATCGTGTTGGAGACGCTGAGGCAGGAGATGCTGTACGCCAAGCTCAGCAAATATTAGTTATGTTTGGATAGAGTACCCTTCCTAGGACACATAATCATCGGAGATGGACTATCAGTTAACCCAGAGAAGATAGCTGCAGTTGAGACATGTCCTACCCCTACATCAGTTACAGAGTTTAGGAGTTTTCTCGGACTTGCCAGATATTATCGGAGGCTCATAGAAATTTTTTCGAGGATTGTTGCACCTGTGACGCGACTGACGCATAAGGGTGAGGAGTTTATCTGGACCAAAGAGTGTCAGACGGCTTTCGATGAGCTGAAGAAGTGGCTGACATCAGCACCGATTTTGACACTTTCTTTAGGGTCAAAAGGATTTGTAGTGTACAGTGATGCATCTGGGAGCGGATTAGGATGTAAATACAACAGGGCAAAGTGATAGCCTATGCATCGAGACAGCTGAGAGTTCATAAGAAGAACTATCCGACGCACGACCTAGAGCTAGCTGTAGTGATATTTGCACTAAAGCTATGGCGACACTACCTTTGTGGAGAGCGTACTGAGATTTACACAGATCACAAGAGTCTGAAGTATGTCTATTCTTAGAATGAGCTCAACATGAGACAAAAGAGATGGCTATAGTTGATGACAGACTATGATATAGAGTTACAGTACTACCCTGACAAGGCGAATGTAGTAGCAGATGCCTTAAGCAGGAAGCCCATGACATACTTTTTAATGACTCAGCGCAAATTGTTAGAGGATCTTCAAGAGATCAGGATTGAGATTGTATTACCAGGCATGGATGGACAGATGGCCAGTCTTGAGGTTTAGTCTATATTGATTGAGAGTATCAAGGCAGCCCTGTCTACAGATGCGAGATTTCGACGACTGCGAGAGAGGACAGCGGCCGGCATGCAGACGGGACTCATGATTCTTAAATATAGAATATTGAGGTGTGGAGATCGCCTATACATTCTGAGTAGCGAGCTACGCCAAGAGTTGATGGCCGAGGCTCATAGCTCGATGTATTCTATTTATCACGGGGGTACGAAGATGTACTTATTAACTAGCAAATTCTTCATTAGCCAAACTTTTACTATATTAACCACATTTACTTTAGTAACCAATTCTTATTTCTATAAACTAAAATTTTCTTACACTGGACTCAGGGCCAATAGAATCCTGACCAAGACTTTAGAATCTAATACTCAACTTATTATAGCTTTTGAGCCACTTGCTCTGCTCTTAACTCCCTAGGAGAATCAATTATGATGATTAACTTTCCAATCACTACTGAAGTAAAACACATCTAATTTAGATTATAATTTTGACTTAAGTTAACTAAAACATAATTTGTAAATTGTTCGATCAAGAAAACAAAAGAAAGGAGGAGAAGAAAGGATATCGAATACACTGTCATTAACTCAATAATACACTGGTGTATCCAAGCAAAACACGTGGATACGAGAAACACCATTTAGAGATTTTTGGGTCTATAAACCAAGTTTTAGGAACTGAGGAAGCCTCATCGGTTTAGAGAATCAAATTAAAAATTAGAAATCAAAGGGTCAAAGCTTACCTCTATGTGTATCCGAAGTTGACACAGGGATACAACTCGTCCATTTAGAATCTACTAAACTGGTTTTTACTGAATTGGTCCCCTCTGAAATATTATGTCAAACAGTTTATAAGCAAAAAAAGGGTCAAAGGATTTGAAAATGTTCAAAATAAAAGAGAAAACAAAAGAATACATGAGGAAATAAGGTCAAGATCAAGATCAAAATAGAGCCGAAAGAAATTATTTAAAGGATAGAAATGCATACGAACGAGAATAGATTAAGAATTCAATTGACAAAGAACTCATCGATCACTCCACGACACTCGGTGGAGTGCCACTGAAGAAGAAGTCGATGACTCGTTGATGTCAGGGATGGAGTCAATGCTTCAATGCCGTCAGGAAACTCGACTGACAACAGAATTTTATCTTTACCGGAGCTCCATTACACTTAACAAAGGAGCTACGGCCAATCAAAGCTTATCACTGCTTTGACCTCCAAGCGAGTTGCCGGAATGAGGAACGTGTCACATCCGTTTTCCGATTTGGTATTTCTTGAATTTCTAGAATTTAATTTTTCTGATATTGTATTTCTTTTGTATTTATATGATAGTTTCTATCATTTATATTTTTTCTGTTATCTGGAGAGACTATCCGAAACCAGTAGAATATCCATTGGCATTGACATAGACCCGGTTTAGGACCCGTATATAGACTGGACACTTTGTTTGGTTCATCTTGGTTCAACCCATGGCTAAACCATTTCCTCCCCATATATATATATATATATATATATATATATATATATACATATGGGTGTTTCTCTCTCCTTTCTTTCATTTTTTATTTCACTCTTTCTCCTTCCCTTTTCTTTCTTCTTCCTCTCCCCCTTTTTCGAGACCGAACCCTAACCCTAGAAGAGGTGGCTATGACCACTGGGACTGTGAGAGGTATAGGCTACGAAGCCATTCTAGGCAAGTATATTTTGCTCAATGGTGAAGCCATCAATTTTTTAGATTTTTTTATATATATGTTAATAAAAAATATGTTTGATAGAAAATGTTCTCCTTGAAGTTCTCATCTATTTTTGTTCTTAGAATTTTTTGGTTTTGGTGGATAGATTTGAGTAGATCTAAATTTTAAATTAGGGTATTTCATGGGTTCCATGAGTTTTTCTTGGTTTAATATGTTAAAACCTGTTGTTTAAAAAAAATAATTATTCTATATTGTGGAGAATTAAATTTCATACGATTTTAACTTTTTTCACTTGTTTTGGACTTAAATTGAATTTTGATGGCAAAAATAATTTTTGGGTTTTTCCTTGTTCTCAGACCTGATGAGTTGGGGACGTTGAGCATTATATGCATCGAATATTCTATGCGTTAAACATTCTATTTATTGAGAATACTATGCGTCAAATATTCTATGCGTCGAACATTTTATGCGTCGAGAATTTTATGCGTCGAACATTCTATGCGTCGAGCATTCTGAGCATTTTATTCGTCAGAAATTCTATGCGTCGAGCAATCTATGCGTCAAATATTCTATGCGTCGAGCATATTATGCATCGAATATTCTATGCGTCGAAGATTCAATGCGTCGAACATTCAATGTGTCGAGCATTCTATGCGTCGAACATTCTATGCATCGAGCAGTCCATGAGACATTGTCTATAAGGCAAGCAATACATGAGACAAATTTTCCATGAGGCAAAGTGTCTATGAGGCAAGTTATCTATGAGGCAAGTTGTCTTTGAGGTAAATTGTCTATGAGGCGAATGGTTTCATTATGCAGTATAAGTTTTTCTCTCTTGCATAATTTCCTATTATTGGCTTTTTTTTTGTCTATTTTGATTTTTCCTTCGATTTTTGATTCATTATCTTGGTTTAGTATTGGAGAAAAGTTGAATGTTGTACTTCCCTATATTGACACAGATTTATGATCTTCATGACACTATAGATTTTTTGCGTATGATAAACCTATTTCATTTGGCATCGGTTAATTGAGTGTCAGTATTGCCCAATGTATTGCGTATCGCAGATACGATAAGTTGCCAGTGATAACTCGTGAATAGCTTGTACTCGTAACTCATCATTTTAGGAAGTTTTCGAGTGTCCATGACTCAAAAACTTGAAATAATAATTAAACTAGATAAAATTTGACTAAATTATTGGGAGGGAAGAATATTGCGCTATCGGCTACCCCAATCTCCAAGGGCCCAATGAGGCATATGACAACCCTTCTAGTCAAGGGCGTATGATAGACCATCTCTTGCCTGATCATGGTGATCAGTTCATGAGTATTGATCGAAATAACTAGAGAGGCTGCGAGTCCGGCCAAGGCGTCAGCCTCAATATTTTGCTGCCAAGGGATTTGCTCTATGAAGAAACCCTCAAAGGTGGAGATAATATCGAGTGCAGCTTGATGGTAGGGAATCAAGTCTTTATTTTGGACCTCATACTCGCCTCATACTTGATTGACTGTCAGCTTAGAATTGTTATAGTCTTCCAGGTAGTCAACTCTTACTTGTTTAGTGTGTTGGAGACCAATGACGAGAGCATTATACTCTGTCATATTATTGGAGCATGGCTGAGCGAGGGAGTAGGCGTGGTTGATAACCAGATCATATAGAGAGACTAACACTACCCTGACTCCAGTGATGATATCACCTTTGGGCCCTGTTCTTGAAGTATTATCAAAGAATATTTGCCAAACGACTTCTGCGTTTGTCACGGTGTTGGAGTCTGCAACTTTGTAGGGGATATTCTCATAGAGTTTCAAATTTTTTGGCATCGGGTGGGCGGCCAGGAAGTCAGCTAATGCTTGGCCCTTAACAACATTTTTGTGAAACAAATGCTATGTTGTTTGGTGATAACAGTATTGCCCACGTAGCCAGGCAGGAATTGAGCATCCTAGGTTTGGTCATAAGGATCCTGAGGGGATTGACCCGAGAGATTACATGGATTATTTGCCCAGCCATATAGTGTCGGGTCTTCTGGATAACGAAGACTAGAGCAAGGCACTCTTTCTCGATAGGGTTGTACCTGTGCTCTACGCCGGCTATCATCCTACTGAGAGTATATGGCCTGCTCATGACCTGCGTCACCTGATTGGGCTAGCAGAGTGCCGAATGAGTGATCCATTGCCTACACATAGAGCAGGAAGGGTTTTCCCATAACTAGGGCTACCAATACTGGAGGGCTCATAAGGTATTCCTTGATATCGTCGAAGGTGCACTGGCATTCTTCGTTCTAGAAAAAGGAGACTCCCTTCTTCATGATATGAGTGGATAGCTGGCCACGTCCAGAGTGGTTTGATACGAACCTCCTGATGGAGGCTAGTCTTCTTTGAAGGCCATGAAGTTCTTCGTGGTTCTTCGATGGGCGTATTTTAAGGATTGCTTTAGTCTTTTCAGGGTCCACGTGGATACCCTTCAAAGTTATTATAAAACTTAGGAATTTACCGCTAGAGACTCCTAGAAAAGATTTGGTAGGATTCATCTTGAGCTGGTGCATATGCATGAGGTCAAACTCAGTCTTCAAATTGCGAAGGTGATCATCTTTGGAGTGACTCTTGATGGTGATGTCATTAATGTAATATTTAACCTTTTACGTAAATGCTTATGTAAAATGGTGCTCATCGCTAGCTTGTATATAGCACCCGCATTCTTCAGACTGAAGGGCATGACTATATAGAAGTATACTCCTATCGGCGCTCGAAATAATGTTTGCTTTTGATCGTTAGAAGACATCTTGATTTGATTGTAGCTTAAGAATCCGTCCATTAAGGAATGCGCCCGAAACCACATGTATTGTCGATCATTATGTCTGTAATCAGAAGAAAAATTTGTCCTTAGGGCAGACCGTGTTTAGATCACAAAAGTCAATGCAGATCCAGATCTTTTCGTTCTTTTTAACGATGGAAACGATGTTGGCTACCAAATCTGGATATTATTCTTTATGGACGAAGCCACTAGCAAACAGTTTGTTGACTTCAGCTTCTATGGCGTTCATAATATCCGGTCAGAACCGCCATTGCTGCTATTTAACAGGCTTGGCGTTTGGCAAGATATTAAGTTTATGGACCACAATTTGGGGGTCTAGTCTAGGCATTTCTTCGTAACTCCAGGCAAACACATCAATATATTCTCTGATAAGCTATAACAGGGATTCCCAATCTATATCCGTCAGACTCTTGTTGATGAAGATAGTTTTAGGGGAGGATTTTTTGCCAAGATTGAGTTGTACAACTTCCTTCTCAGTGGAAGATTCTCGTTGTTCTAACCATATCTTCTATTATGCGTCTAGGCATTGGGCCAGTTCTTCTTTAAATAGTTTTGGAGGATCCTCGTAGTCTTCCTCAGGGTCAGCTGACACCATGTTGGAAGATAATATTTGCTTGAGCATCTTCCCGATACTAACATCAAAGTCCTAAGAGAAAGACTCTGAAGAGTAAGATTATAACTCATCTGCTTCATTCGAGCCTTCAGTGGTTATGGGAGGCATAACATACCCTAAGACATGCTTGGTCTTATGGTAGTAATCCTTGGACTTTCCTGAAGGAGCCCACAGTCGCAGAGGTAGTCATCGACCTTTGCCATGGTTCAAGCCTCTAGCAGCTTTCAGATCGTATCCTATCTTCTGGATGAGAAGCTTAGTTTGAGAATTATACCGGTGAAGTGGTATTTTGCCGTTATCGAGTTCTGGCTCCAGTTTCTCTGGGACAGAGGATTAAGAATTTCCACTTGGCCGAAGATGATGAGTTGTCTCTCCTCTTCCGTTGTCGAGAAGTTACCAAACTAGAGCGACACCATATTTGCAGCCACCTTCTTGTCGTCAAAATCCAAGCTGAGGACCTTGGTGTCGAGAAGACACTGGATGTACCCTTCAGGGTATAACAATCCTGCATTGTACGGTAGACGTAACGATGGTAGTGAAAGTACTTTATATTATTTATCTCTGCTACCTCAACCGGTCGCTTGACGTCGGGGTGCCAAAGCTTATTTTCCTACATCAGTACGTCAAAGATTTTTATAACTTCGTCATCTTTGAAAGAGTAGATCTTTTTTGGCTTTAGCACCTCGGCGGGCTTTTGCTCGGGCTTCTTGGTCAAGTTAGCGACAAGGGCCTACTTTCCTGGGAGCTATTGTTGATGTTGTTACTGTTATTATAGGGGTATTTTCCCCTATCCTCACGATATAGATCTATATTTCCAAGAGACGGGCGTCCTTCACTTTCTTTTCAGCGCCGACGATATTTATGATGAATGTCGTCTAATCTTTAAAGTGGGTGTCATCCATCCAGATCCTGACTGCGGGAAGTAGATTCTTTCGATATATGTCCATCAGAGTAGATTCAGGATTACCCAGGGGTAGCTTCTGTCTTGACCCGCACCCGATTTAGGGGCACGAGTGCGCGGGTACGTCCAGCCTACGCCGCAGCATCGACGGTAGAACGCTGTCTAGGTCAAGTAACTATCTAATCCATCTCACAAGAATACCCAACACCATAAGGAGACGTGGATATCATAAAATAATGCTGGATATACTCAATCATATAATCTAAAGCACGATGAGATATCAAGGCAAGCAAGAATTACAAGACAAGTCTAACGACAAAATAGTCATACCTGTAATCAGTAACATCCAATTCCCAAGTGTCAGAAACAAGTCCGCTAAGGTCACAGTCTGGAAAATATTTTCCTGTCAGGAAGGAGCAAAGTACATCTCTAAATAGCAGTTCTATATTAATGATATAAACTATGTAGCAGTTCTAGATGGAATTATACGAGATGCATGTATAGGTACGAAAAATGTACAATAAAAGAAATACTGGAAATACTGTAAGTAAATGCAGGAAAAGAAACAATATGTCAATGAGCAAGAAACCGATGACTAAGTGTGTGAGTACTAGCTTTAACATGTGATCGGCTTGGGAACTTGATCAGGCTAGTTACATGTGATTAGCTATGATTCATGTAAATTCAGACTAACCGTTGGTTAGCTATGATGCATGTAGAGGTCAGGCTAATCATACGTAACAGCTATGAAGCATGTAAATGGTCAGGCCGCACCCGACGTGAGATGTGGGGTGAGCTATGATGCATGTAGAGTTGGGTATGATCAGATATCTATACTAAAATACTCCCCACCCCCGACTGGTATAGTAGATCCAATCATGGTACGCTATGGCACGGGATTCCCTAGGGAGGTAGCAAGTCTCCCCGAAAATCAGTGTCTGTACATGCACAAGATAACAAGGAAACAAGTCTTGTACAAGCTACACCATGAAAAAGGAATAACATTTCATGACAAGATCCGTGTATACCAATCCGTGTAACCAACGTGTCAAGAGCATGGATATTTACACTAGATACAGTGAACATAGGAGATATCATAATTTAGAAACTAATCAGAGAATGTACTCGCCTGTGGTCCTGAGCAAAGTGTGAGGATCGATATCCAAAGTGAGATCACAATGACCTATTTGTGGAATATAAATGTCAGGTACTGAATTAAGGAATAACAGGTTTAAATAATTAAGTGCGAGGCTTCTAGGTCATATCTAAGGTTTATACTAGGACATTCTAACTGATGTGGTTTATACTAGGTCATAGATACTAACACTAATATACATCAATACCATATAGAAAACTAACTATAATACCATACATGCTTATCTATATATATATACCTACATATAGCTAAACTATATGCTAGCATAGATATTAATCTACCACTAACTACCTAGACTAATTGTTGTATATATATATATACTAATCCCTACCCAACTACTAATACTACTAGTGAAACTCAATAACCCAATATCACATACAATCATCTACACCCTCATGTATCATGGACACACTAATACTCTTTCCATGATATGTTGACCTTTACTTAACTGACACACTCATTTCCCCCAACAATACCTGAGAATATCCTAAATGTGCACAGGCACACTCACTTAACATTTGCTGAACCCCCAAGTACCTGCAGTAACTCACTGAACTCCCCACTTACTGTGCACTGCTCAATGCATACCTTGATGTGCAGTGATCAACAGAAGAACCCAACAACCTAAGGGTCTACTGGTTCCCAACTCACTGACACACACAGATACTTAACACACACACAGATACTTAACACACACACATGCAGGTATTTACACTGATACACCCAGACACATGTACACACTCACAGGCATTTAACACATAGGTAATTCACTCACACACACAGCCACATTTGCACATATTGATACTCAAGATGCTGGGTTCTAGGATACACACATTGTACACACTCTCAGAAATCACTCACTAACACACTGACTGATACACTGCACACTTAGTTAATAATTGACACACAGTTATCTAATACAGCACAGCACAACACACTGACTAACTGATGCTCACAGGCAACACAGGTACTTCATTTTACTGCACTGAAACACTAGGGAACTCACTCCACACTCATACACACTCAAGTATTCTCACAGGCATATACTGATTTATATTGGCTCCCACCTAATATCTGAACACATAGGGACACAGGTATCTAACACTGATACACTCACACAGGCATGCTGAACCGAACTCCTCACTGAATTCTCACTCTCACAACTGCTACAACCATCACAGGGACTCACACACATAGGTAATAACTGACACACAGGCAAACACCCTAGAACTAATCACTGAGAAACACAGATACTAAACTAAACTCCTCACTGAAAGTCACACTGGTTCTCACTGCTACTCTAGGATTTAAGTTCACTCATACACATAGATACATACAACATTGAGAATTTCCTCAGTAGACACACCGTTACATATCTCACTGAACTTAGGCTGCTACTGGGACATAAAACCTGGGACACTGACACTGGTTCACTGCTTACCACACTAGCACTACTTAGCACAGTCAATGATACTAAAACCTTCCCTCCATACTAGGATACGACTGATACAGTGTACTCACACATTCTGGGCTGACTGATACTCTACCAAGCTCCTTAGCTAACCAGTACTGGTAGTGAACTGCCCCCCCACAGCTGCTGTACCCAATTCTATTTCACCCCTCTAACACAGGCACATGAAGAAATCACTACACAGTGAACTCATACTGAATACACTGCTCCTACAAATCCTACTGATACATTTGCACCTACAGATCACTCAAACTCTCAGCAAACACTTAAAACTGATACACTAATTTCCAACCAAGAACACCCCTTCACTACCCATACTCAAAACCTAGATACTGACGTTTATCTGAAACTCGTGATACTCAGACCTACACATACACAGTTATACAATAAATCCTTGCTGGGCACACTCAACCTCACAATTACCCGACTGTACAGGAAAACCCAAACACACTGCACATTTCCTTCGACTGTGCACAGGACCTCCCCAAAACTCGACTGCTATGTGCTCCCTCAAATCACCACCCACCTATACACACTATGCAAAAATAGCTATGTATATAGATTGGTACATCGAATATGCAGAAATTAAAATACATGGATAGGTAAAAACCCTAAAAAACATATCACCAAACACTTAGTGTGCAGAAAAACGGGTTTACTCAAGAACATCATAAATCCCCAATCAAAACCTAAGAACTGAGATCTAAACTCAATAGGGGGGTTTCCTAATGGGCACAACAACAGAAATCAGAGATTAAATGAATTAAAATTTGGATTTACCTATAGGGAGATGGTTTCCCTATGAAGGTTCTTCTTCCCCAAGGTTCCTTGACCCAAGCTCCTTGCTTCCCTTGCTTTTAAGGAGGAAAATAGAATCCTTAGGTCTGGATTCTGAATTTGGGTGGAGAAAAATGGTTTTTCTTAATGGAGGCTAGGATTTCTTTCTTCATGAAGGAAAAAGGGTTGATGGTGGCTCCCCTTTATAGTAAAAACTAGGTTTAGGGTTTCAAATGCATAGGATTAGGTTAATCCCCCATGTTAGGTCATGAAGAACTTAATTAACTAAGGTTTACTCATTCTAGGGTTAGTCCTAATGAGTTCTAGGGTTTGACCTAAACCAAACACAACTAACAACATATAAACAGTTTTTTTTTTAAATTCAGCAGATTAATTAAATACATAATTATTCAAAATAGTGAAATTACACAAATGCCCTAATCTGGAAATGTGGTAGTGACAAGTCTACCCTCCTTAAAAGAATTTCGTCCTCGAAATTTAAAGTCCTCATAGTAGTGTTTACTCATACCCATTATTATTTTCCATAAATAGTGAAATTCAACAACCCACATAATCCTGAAATAATCCACCTTGTCGTTTCGCAATTTTCAAAAATTTCCGAAATTACTATATTCCTGAAATATCCTCAAAAATAAAAATCAGTTTCCATTTCCTCACAATACTCACCAGTGCGACACTTAGAGATCCTCCTAATGCAACGTCCAAAAATTTTATAACTTGCGGTCAAATAAATATAATGACAATCTCCTAAATTTTCTCAAATTTTTTTTTATTATAAACAACCTTCCTAAGATTAATAAATCCTCAATTCTGCCATGTGACATTTTTAATCCTTTATTTAATCAATATTTATCCTCGAATTTTAATCGTCTTGCCTCTCTTGTCAAGTCATAATCCCTTTATGAATCTTCGTCAGGGTCAAACCCCAATACACATGGTCCAAAAATCTTTCCTACAATCATAAAATATGCAACCTGAGGTAAAATATGTACGGTCATGATGTCTTTTGTCATGGTATTACAGTCTCTGTATCAGGGTGTACTACTAACTACATTCTAACAAGAAATTAACGAATATAAGCCACGGTGCTAGGGAATCAATCATCAGACGACGAAAATAACATGAGAAAAAAGAAGAAACCTGCTAAAATATTTCTTGCGGTACCTCCTATCTCTAACATACACTTAACTCTAGTATATTTACTAACTAATTTCTATTCCTGTACACTGGTACCAATATCAACTAGTCATTAATCCACAAGATCCAGGAATATATTCATATTGCACACACCTGTCTATTGACACCTAAATCTGATGCCAAGAATCTCTAATATAACCATGATTCAATAATGCATCCAATTTGATACCTCTATCTCTTTAGTACTTACCCTCTGTCAGTTCCCGTTCCTACTACAATTGTTCATACTAGTTGTTCTTATCACTCAAGTGCACACCAAGTGTAACACACCATACTAAGTACTGCTCTTTCTAATACAACTTTAGATGGACACCCAAGTCAGTCTGCGGTGCCATCTCAATCATGCTCAAGTCACCAGATCCTTACACATGTATATCATCTACTCATATATATTATTTCTCCTCCACCATAAAATTAATCCTCAAAATAATCGTCAAGGTTTAACTTCTCGATCAACTTAAAAATAAATATATATGCCTCCTCAAAGTCAGATACTCAACATCGAAATAAAATTTTAATCACTTCTAAAATCTTTGTAGTCTTGACCATGTTTATTGAATCAATAATTGAAATCCTCAAAAATTTAATGACATAATCTCAACTCCTCAATTATTCTTAAAATAAAATTTTATTTCCACTTTTTAATTCATAAATCCACAAATATACATATCAGTGCTCACGGTCTCTGATACTCAAGGTGCACTCAATGCATCTAGTGTCTATAATTGTGTACTAAAATTGTACTGCCTGAATCACTTGCACCATTACCTCCAAATGATCAATGTATTTTCTTCCAGGATTTTCCAATCTATATCAACCAGTATATAATCTAATTATCATCAAGCAGTATGCATACTGTTATTTGTGTCATTCTCGACTAATCCTTGATATGGAACCATTAGCACTCTTGGTATTATATCACTAGCTTTATTAATTGATTATCTCATCAAGCTCATTAGAGCTCACGTTTACCTGTACCTTCTATAACACTCATGTTTCTTTACTCTCATGGGCATGTATATGGTTCTTCATCTCGATTGATGTATAGGTATTTCCCTTTAACCTTTTACGCCCTGTTAAACTGATCTGTGACACGCCTCACCATTTTTATTACCAATTTCGATATTTCTCCACTCATGACACCTCATTAACTTTATGCGTATATATTTTCTTACCTTTGACACTTCCGATATCAATCATCAAATTGAACATCATGCTCCATTAATTCTTAACACAATTTCTTGATACCTAATTGTTTACATAGATCACTCAAGTGCATAATCATGATTATCCAGGACGGGTAATTGGCTCTGATACTAACTCTGAGAACTATCACTGATACTCTATACTCTCCTTCTACTTATAGTACTATAATGACACTTATCCTAGAACTATTGCCACAAGGTACTATGCTATGGGTTAACTCTAGATTAATGCCTACTGCTCACATGTCCAACTAAGAAACACTTACAAACTCACAAGCAACACTAAGTCAATACTAATACTCAAGACACAGACATAATTACAAGTCACTAATTATCATACTTAACAAGGAATCCTCAAGGATAGGAGCTCAAAAGTCTGGATTGAGGACTGAAGGTGTTTCTACTGCTAGCAACCAAAAGAAACGATGGAATAAAATCTTGTATAACAGAAATAGATAAGTGTTGAGATGAAACTTTTAAGAACCATTTTAAGATACAACCTGATAATCATACACGTCTGTCAGAAATTATGACACTCAGAATCCTCGCCACGCCAGTAAGCATAATGCGATAAATGACAGGTTACGTGACTAAGGTATGCAACTCTATAATCATGTCATCTAGAATCTCCGCCACGCCAACCGGTATGGCTACGAGAGACTCTAAGTTTCATAACTAAAGTATGTACATCCAAGTCAGGTTCCTACGTTCTCGTCATGACAGCTAATATGGCTGCGATAAACTCTAGGTTCCATAACCAAAGTAGACGTTTTATCTTTCTCACTGTCCTCATCAACATATGTTATCAGATGATACCATAAAGTTTAGTCCATAAAATTTATCTCGATAAAAAATCAAACTTAACAACGACACCAAGAGTTAAATTTAACAACTGGTCAACAAGAATCAAACTCAACAATGATACCAAGATTTTAATTTAATGACTGATCAACAAGAATCAATTTCAATAACAACAAGCGAAAGCGGACAAAAATAAGGAAAAAGATTTAAATTGGAAATTATAATAAGTTTCTCAAGGGGTCGTCCAAGGAATCTCTCAAGAATTTTGTGATTGAGTATCCTCTCTCATCCTAGTATCCTTTGTCCTATATTCTATAGCAGGCACATAGTAGTGCAACTAAGACGTCGCACTACCACGACATCGCACAACTTGCAAAGTCAGACCTGCATGGGCCACCACTAAAAACGTGTCACGACCCGCATCCGATTTAGGGGCACGAGTGCGAGGGTACGTCCAGTCTACGCTGCAGCATCGGCGGTAGAACGCTGTCTAGGTCAAGTAACTATCTAATCCATCTCACAAGAATACCCAACTCCATAAGGAGACGTAGATATCATAAAATAATGCTGGATATACTCAATCACATAAACTAAAGCACGATGAGATATCAAGGCAAGCAAGAATTATAAGACAAGTCTAACGAAAAAATAGTCATACCTGTAATCAGTAACATCCAATCCCCAAGTGTCAGAAACAAGTCCACTAAGGTCACAGTCTAGAAAATATTTTTCAGTCAGGAAGGAGCAAAGTACATCTCTAAATAGCAGTTCTATATTAATGATATAAACTATGTAGCAGTTCTAGATGGAATTATACGAGATGCATGTATAGGTACGAGAAATGTACAATAAAAGAAATACTGGAAATACTGTAAGTAAATGCAGGAAAAGAAACAAGATGTCAATGAGCAAGAAACCTATGACTAAGTGTGTGAGTACTAGCTTTAACATGTGATCGGCTTGGGAACTTGATCAGGCTAGTTACATGTGATTAGCTATGATTCATGTAAAGTCAGGCTAACCGTTGGTTAGCTATGATGCATATAGAGGTCAGGCTAATCATACGTAACAGCTATAAAGCATGTAAATGGTCAGGCCGCACCCGACGTGAGATGCGGGGTGAGCTATGATGCATGTAGAGTTGGGTATGATCACATATCTATACTAAAATACTCCCCACCCCCGACTGGTATAGTAGATCCAATCATGGTACGCTATGGCACGGGATTCTCTAGGGAGGTAGCAAGTCTCCCCGGAAATCAGTGTCTGTACATGCACAAGATAACAAGGAAACAAGTCTTGTACAAGCTACACCATGAAAAAGGAATAACATTTCATGACAAGATCCGTGTATACCAATCCGTGTAACCAACGTGTCAAGAGCATGGATATTTACACTAGATACAGTGAACATAGGAGATATCATAATTTAAAAACTAATCAGAGAATGTACTCGCCTGTGGTCCTGAGCAAAGTGTGAGGATCGATATCCAAAGTGAGATCACAATGACCTATTTGTGGAATATAAATGTCAGGTACTGAATTAAGGAATAACAGGTTTAAATAATTAAGTGCGAGGCTTCTAGGTCATATCTAAGGTTTATACTAGGACATTCTAACTGATGTGGTTTATACTAGGTCATAGATACTAACACTAATATACATCAATACCATATAGAAAACTAACTATAATACCATACATGCTTATCTATATATATATACCTACATATAGCTAAACTATATGCTAGCATAGATATTAATCTACCACTAACTACCTAGACTAATTGTTGTATATATATATATACTAATCCCTACCCAACTACTAATACTACTAGTGAAACTCAATAACCCAATATCACATACAACCATCTACATCCTCATGTATCATGGACACACTGATACTCTTTCCATGATATGTTGACCTTTACTTAACTGACACACTCATTTCCTCCAACAATACCTGAGAATATCCTAAATGTGCACAGGCACACTCACTTAACATTTGCTGAACCCCCAAGTACCTGCAGTAACTCACTGAACTCCCCACTTACTGTGCACTGCTCAATGCATACCTTGATGTGCAGTGATCAACAGAAGAACCCAACAACCTAAGGGTCTACTGGTTCCCAACTCACTGACACACACAGATACTTAACACACACACAGATACTTAACACACACACATGCAGGTATTTACACTGATACACCCAGACACATGTACACACTCACAGGCATTCTCACACAGGCATTTAACACATAGGTAATTCACTCACACACACAGCCACATTTGCACATACTGATACTCAAGATGCTGGGTTCTAGGATACACACATTGTACACACTCTCAGAAATCACTCACTAACACACTGACTGATACACTGCACACTTAGTTAATAATTGACACACAGTTATCTAATACAGCACAGCACAGCACACTGACTAACTGATGCTCACAGGCAACACAGCTACTTCGTTTTACTGCACTGAAACACTAGGGAACTCACTCCACACTCATACACACTCAAGTATTCTCACAGGCATATACTGATTTACATTGGCTCCCACCTAATATCTGAACACATAAGGACACAGGTATCTAACACTGATACACTCACACAGGCATGCTGAACCGAACTCCTCCCTGAATTCTCACTCTCACAACTGCTACAACCATCACAGGGACTCACACACATAGGTAATAACTGACACACAGGCAAACACCCTAGAACTAATCACTGAGAAACATAGATACTAAACTGAACTCCTCACTGAAAGTCACACTGGTTCTCACTGCTACTCTAGGATTTAAGTTCACTCATACACATAGATACATACAACATTGAGAATTTCCTCAGTAGACACACCGTTACATATCTCACTGAACTTAGGCTGCTACTGGGACATAAAACCTGGGACACTGACACTGGTTCACTGCTTACCACACTACCACTACTTAACACAGTCAATGATACTAAAACTTTCCCTCCATACTAGAATACGACTGATACAGTGTACTCACACAGTCTGGGCTGACTGATACTCTACCAAGCTCCTTAGCTAACCAGTACTGGTAGTGAACTGCCCCCCCACAGCTGCTGTACCCATTTCTATTTCACCCCTCTAATACAGGCACATGAAGAAATTACTACACAGTGAACTCATACTGAATACACTGCTCCTACAAATCCTACTGATACATTTGCACCTACAGATCACTCAAACTCTCAGCTAACACTTAAAACTGATACACTAATTTCCAACCAAGAACACCCCTTCACTACCCATACTCAAAACCTAGATACTGACGTTTATTTGAAACTCGTGATACTCAGACCTACACATACAACTTACACAATAAATCCTTGCTGGGCACACTCAACCTCACAATTACCCGACTGTACAGAAAAACCCAAACACACTGCATATTTCCTTCGACTGTGCACAGGACCTCCCCAAAACCCGACTGCTCTGTGCTCCCTCAAATCACCACCCACCTATACACACTATGCAAAAATAGCTATGTATATAGATTAGTACATCGAATATGCAGAAATTAAAATACATGGATAGGTAAAAATCCTAAGAAACATATCACCAAACACTTGGTGTGCAGAAAAACGGGTTTACTCAAGAACATCATAAATCCCCAATCAAAACCTAAGAACTAGGTTAACTAGGACCATACTAGGTCTAAACCTTGTTAACCCAGGCTTTTGTGTTGTTACTAAACCATATTTACTTAATAGGCAAATAGTGTAAATATAACTCTTAATTAACTAGTACTCAAATCCTAACCTCAACTCATATACACTAAGTATTTCCAGGATACCAATAATACTTTATGTGATACATTTCAAAGAGTGATACCCAAGGGTACTACTTGCCCTGATGCACACTGGAACCCATGCCCTCAACCATACCTCACCTAGGATCCTACCAAACTGTTACTAGTACCTCAGTTCTGCCTACAAGAACTGACCTATCACCCTTACCTTATACTGCTGCTGCAGTTTACCTTGAGTGCAAGCAATAATTCCCAATGAACAGGTAGCTCAGTCAAGGAATACTCCTCCTCTCACACTACATACTCAATATCCTCTCACTCACTCACAGAAAGAATTACTGATTGAATAAACAATTCACAGACTCACAGTCTGAAATTGTTCAGACTCTCATACATGGCTTAATCTTTGAGACCACCCTAACTACTGGCAGGATCAATAGTAATTCTGAAATTGCTCACTGATAGGAACTCACACACCTCCACCTACACTGGCACCTACATAGATACACACACAGGTTTCTTAATCCTGCACACACCCTGAAATCTGAACTAAACCTAGGGCACACACACAGCAAATCATAAATTCCTACTCACCTCAACTCACAGGCATATAACTGATACACCCTATGTGAAAGTTTACTGATACATAATCCCCCCTTTCTTCCAATACTGCTTAGATGCTGACACACTACATATTTCTCACACTAGAACACTAACACATGGATTGAATACACACAGGCACACACTGTGTTCACTGATACTACACCTAGTGAAACTGGTCTTAAACTGAGACACACTAATTGGCACTCACTGCACTCACACAGGTTTTGGGATACTCACATAGCCAAAATTCCCTATTCAAGCACTAACCTCACTGAGACACTGGTTCACAGTAGGCTAAGGGAATACTGATAAACTACACAGAAATCCCCAATGCTCACAACCTATCTATACACACACACACACATGAACCTGCAATTTCTGAGACGCTTACACAGTCACACACAGATGCACACAAGGGTACTGGGTTCTAGGATACACACAGATACATGTACACACTCACAGACAGTTGCAGATACACACACAGGTAGATTTCTGAGAATTCCTCAGTAAACACATAAATAAGTTACACATACCTCACACACAGGCACTGGACTGAATAGCTAACTGCTGAAATACAATACAACATAATTCCTACTCAGGGACACACACACAGGTAGATTACTAAACTGATACACACAGGCATGCCCCCAACTAAACTGAAATCCCCCAGATACTGATACTCTAACCTACAATCCTACTGATACTAACCCCCAGTAACTGTTATACTGCTAAATACTGACACCACATCACATACAGGCTCCTACACCCTGCTGATATTCCAACATAGATACTGAACCTCCCTATTGCACACACAAATCTCTGATATACTAAACTGTGAAGAACCCGACTGCACAGTGCCCACAGTTCAACTGCACAAAACAACCCAAACCTTGTCCCCACTGTCGATACACACAGACACATTAAATTCGACTGTGCACAATGAAACCCCCACTGCATACAGCACAGAACCTGTTCACAGTGCCATTATGTATATGTATATAGATTAGTATATCTAAATACAGGAATTAAAACACAGGGATAGGCAAAAACCCTAAGAAACATTTTTTCAAACACAGGTAGTGCTGGGATCGGGTTTCACATGAGAACCCATGAATTCCCAATCAAAACCCTAAGAAATGAGAACTAAACCACACGTAGGTAAGGTAATCATGTATACTAGCAAACCCCTAGGGTTAGGGTTCACGAAATTGGGAAAAATCAACCGTAGGTCACCAAAACCCAAATCAAAACCCTAAATCAAAAACTACACTGTAGGGGGTTTCCTACTGGCAATTTACAACAGAAAAACAGAAATTAATAGGATTGAAGTTGGGATTTACCTATAGGAAGATGGTTTCCCTGTGAGAGTTCTTCTTCCCCAAGGTTCCTTGACCCAAGCTCCTTGCTTTCCTGTGCTTTGGAGGAGGAGGATGGAATCCTAGGGTTTGATTCCGAAATCGGGAGGGGAATTGGTTTCCTGGATGGAGGCTAGGGTTTCTCCTTTCTACATGAAGGAAGAGAGGGTTCCCTTTTATATTAAAACCAAACTAGGGTTTCTAATGCATAGTTTAGGTTAAACCCCCTATGTTAGGTTATGTAGAACCTAATTAACTAAGGTTTAGTCAGTCTAGGGTTTGAGGTCCAACCTAAAATTTGAATTCTAGGGTTTCTCTAGAATTGGTCTTCAAATTAGGGTATAGTCCTGATGCGTTCTAGGGTTTGACCTAAAACCTAATATCATTTATAATATATAATTAGTTTATAAAACTCAACAGATTAATTAAACACATAATTATTCAAAATAGTGAAATTACCCAAATGCCCTTATCTGGAAAAGTGGTAGTGACAAGTCTACCCTCCTAAAAGAAATTTTGTCCTCGAAATTTGGACTGAACAAAAAAAGAATAAATCAGAAAGGATATACCTCAAGTCTAGAAGAGGTACGGGTATTGCTCGCGCATTTCGTCCTCTCTCTCCCAGGTCGACTCTCCTTGAGAGTGATGTCTCCATGCAACACGAACCAAAGGAATAGTTTAGTTTCGTAACACCTTCTCTTTGCGGTCCAAGATCTCTACGGGCTGCTCGGGGTAGCTGAGCGTCGGACCAACCTCAATCTCCGAGTGGTCAAGTACGTGACTAGGGTCTGCCACGTACCGTCTCAGCTGCGACACATGGAACACATCGTGCACTCCCTCCAATGCAGATGGCAAGTCCAATCTATACGCCACTGCACCTACCCTCGCAAGAATGCCAAAGGGTCCGATGTAGCGTGGGCTAAGCTTCCCGCCTCGACCAAAATGAATCATGCCACGCGTCGAAGAAATTCGTAGAAATACTAGATCGCCAACCTAAAACAAAACAGTCTCAACACGCAGTCTAAACAAACAAACACAAGCCAGAAAAATAATAATCTATACCTGAAACTCAAGGGGTCTACGGTGGCTGTCGGCCCAATGCCGCTGTCTGTCCTGCGCCACTCGCAGTCTGTCTCTGATGAGTTTCACCTTTTCTGCTGCATCCACGACCATTTTTGGTCCTAGCAAGGCTCTCTCTCCAACGTCGTCCTAAGATAACGGTGTACGACACCTTCGTCCATAAAGAGCCTCAAATGGTGACATCTCGATGCTGGCCTGGTAGCTGTTGTTGTAAGCGAACTCTACCAGGTGCAGATGATCCTCCCAAGAACCTCCCAGATCTAGAACACAAGTGCGTAGCATATCCTCGAGAGTCTAAATAGTCCTTTTAGACTGCCCGTCTGTCTGGGGGTGATATGCGGTACTGAACTTGAGCTGAGTGCCCAAGCTAGCCTGCAGACTCCTCCAGAAGTGGAAAGTGAAACGGCTATCCCGATCCAAGACGATGCTCACAGGAACTCCATGAAGTCTAACGATCTGTCGCACGTACATCTCTGCTAGCCTCTCTGTCGACGTGCCCACCTTAAAAGGTAAGAAATGGACTTATTTGGTCAACCTGTCCACGATGACCCAAATTGCGTCCTTCCCTCCTGGAGAACGTGGAAGCCCTGAAACGAAATCCATGGTCATGTGCTCCCACTTCCACTCTGGAATCGGTAAAGGTTGAAGCAAACCACCTGGCCTCTGTCGGTCTGCCTTTACCTGTTGGCACACTAAACACCGGGATACGAAGCGTGCTACCTCGTGCTTCATTCTATACCACCATACGTGCTCCCTCAAGTTTCGATACATCTTGTTGGCACCGGAATGCATCCAGTACTGAGAACGGTGTGCCTCCTGCAAAACCTCCTCGCGCAGCTTCCCGCTCGGTACACATATCCTCGTGCCGTGTCGTAAGGAACCATCCTCTGCGATAATAAAGTCGTCCGACAATCCTGTCTGAACCTGTGCTCTGATACTCCTTAGAGCCTCATCATCATACTGCGCCACTCTGATCCTGTCCATCAGCTCAGACTGTATTTGCAATCCCCACATCTGAATCTTAGTACCGGGAACTAACACCTCAATCTCCAAGCTTTCCAGATCAGCCAACAAATGTCTATCTGTCGTCAAGTACATAGCCATCGGATACCTGCTCAAGGCATCGGCGACTACGTTGGCCTTCCCTGGGTGGTACTGCAATGAGATATCGAAGTCCTTTTTCAACTCTAACCACCTTCTTTGCCTCATGTTTAGCTCCTTCTGTGTGAATACGTACTTCAAGCTCTTGTGGTCTGTAAAGATCTCCACACGCTCTCCTTACAGGTAATGTTTCCACAGCTTTAGAGCGAAGATAACCGCTGCCAACTCCAAATCATGGGTGGGGTAGTTCTCTTTATGAGGGCATAACTGCCTGGAAGCATAGGCAATTACCTTTTCGTGCTGCTGAAGAACACATCCCAGACCCTTACCTGAAGCATCACTGTAGATGGTGAAACTACCTGTCCCTGCGGGCAACGTCAAAACTGGAGCTGTCGTCAACCTCTTCTTCATCTCATCGAATGCAGCCTGGCACTCCTCCGTCCAGACAAAATCCATATCCTTCCTAGTCAATTTGGTCATTGGCGCTGCAATCCTGGAGAAGTCTTGTACAAACCTCCTGTAGTATCCTGCTAGCCCGAGAAAACTCCTGATCTCAGCTACCGAACTGGGGGTAGCCCACGACTTTACTGCCTCGATCTTCTGTGGGTTAACCGAGATTCCATCACCCGATACCACATGCCCAAGAAATTCAACCTTGTCAAGGAAGAATTCACACTTAGAGAGTTTCCCGTACAGCTTCTCCCTCCTGAGAGTCTCTAAGACCAACCTCAGGTGCCCTTCGTTCTCCTCCGAGGTCTTGGAATACACAAGAATATCGTCGATGAACACCACTACGAACTTGTCAAGGTACTGGTGGAACACCTTGTTCATCAAGTTCATGAATACTGCCGGTGCACTGGTTAAACCAAATGGCATCACCATGAATTCAAACTGGCCATATCTGGTCCAAAAAGCTGTCTTCGGCGTGTTTTCCCTCTTCACCTTCACCTGGTGATAGCCTGACCTCAAATCTATCTTTGAAAATACCCTCGCCCCGCTCAACTGATCGAAAAGATCATCTACCCTCGGCAGCGGGTACTTGTTCTTGATAGTGATATTGTTCAAAGCTCTATAATCAATGCACATGCGCACCATGCCGTCCTTCTTCGGTACGAACAATACCGGAGCTCCCCATGGTGATGAACTGGATTTGATGAAGCCTTTGTCCTGCAGCTCCTCGACTTGCTTCTTCAGTTCTGCCAGCTCGCTGTTGTTGACTTTATAGACATGTTATAAAATTGGCTCCGCTCCTGGAACTAAGTCTATAGAGAATTCAACATCTCTGTCTGGCGGCAAGCCTGGCAACTCGTCTGGAAATACATCCAGGAACTCCGCTATCAGAGGATGTGGCAACTCCTCTTCTTCCGCCCTGGCTTCACAAAATGTGCTCCTATTCTGTTCTGCTGCTCCTCTGACGACCTCAAACTCCGGCTCTCCTGGTAGTCTAAATAATACTCTGCCTCTATAACAATCTATAGTAGAATGATGCCTACTCAACCAGTCCATTCCGAGTACAATATCGTACCCCGGAAGTGGCATGACGAGTAAGCTCACGCTCAACTCTCGGCCTCCTACTGACACCCTCCGGTCCTTGCAGTGATCACGGAATAGGATAATACCTCCACCAGTCATGATCTTACAAGTTCTAGCTAATGGTTCTGTGTCTAAATGATGTCGAAGTGCATAAGATACAGACACAAAACTATGGGAAGCGCCAGAGTCGAATAAGGTAAATACGGGAATACAATCGAGAAGAACCGAACCTGTGATCAAGTCTCCTGCTGGCTTGATCTTCTCGACTGCCATGGCGTACGCTCGCCCCTGGGGTACACCTCTCTGCTGCTGGTGCTGGGCAAACTTCTGATGTTGTGGTGGAAGTGGTGCCCTCTGTTATTGGCCTCCTGGTATGGTAGGTACCCTGTCTGGTCCTCTCTGGGCGGCTGCCCCACCCTGACCTGGACGAATGGTAGGGCAATCCCTCAGCTGGTGTGTCGTCGATCCGCAGGACAGACATGAGCCCAGTCTCTTCCTGCAGATATCTCTAGTATGTCCTGTCTTTCCGTAATACGCACACTGGATGGCGGGCTGAGTCTGTCTCTGTTGCTGCTGCTGGACCTGCCTTCGGGCTGGTGCCTGATGCTGCTGCTAAAAGGGCCTCTGCTGCTGCTGAAAGTGTGGACGCTTGCCCGGTCCCGCACTACTGTTTGCTCCTCCGGAACCATCGCGTCCCCTCTTGGGCCTGAGGCCCAAGTCATCCTTGGCTATCTGGTCATCCATCAATATGCCCTCGTAGGTAGCTGTGCGACGTCCCGACGTACGAGACTTGATCTCCCTTGTCAGCCCCTTTCTGAATTTTCGGGCCCTGTCCCCCAGATCTCTAATCATCGATGGCGCGAAGCGGCTCAGACGGCAAAACTCCGCGGCATACTCATCGACGGACGAGCTCCCCTGGGCTAAGTCATGGAACTGACTCTCCAAAGCTCCCAGGGCGATATCAGGAAAGAACTTCTCCTTGAAGAGCTCCTTGAAAGCTTCCCAAGTGAGTCCCCTGTCAAGGAGTCTCGGCTCTGTGCGAAACCACGTCAAGGCGATGTCGAACATCTGGCTGCCGGCGGCCTCGATCTGAAGAGCCTCCGGAAGCTGCGCCAAGCGCAAGTTTCTCTCGATGTCCTCTAGCCAATCATCGGCGTAGAGTATCCCTTCTGTCCCCTTGAACTCCCGAGGCATCATCCTCTTGAAATCCACAATGGTACCCGGCCTCTGGTGGTGCTGATCAGGACGCTGCTGCTGTTGAGTGACTCTCTCCACAGCCTGGAGAGCCACTTGATGAGCATTCTCCATGTTCACCCTCATCATCTCTGTCTGGGCCTGGTGTGCCTCAGCCTGCACCCTCTGGGCCTCTGCCGACGTCCTCTGGGCATCGACCATGCCCTGAATCAAAGCGAACACCTGTGCTCCATCGACGGGCATACCTCCTGGATGCTGAACTGGTGGTGGTGGTGGAGGCGCCGTCGTAGCTATGGGGACCCTCTGAACAGGTGGTGGAGGACCCCCGAATGCTGCAGACACTCCCACATGTACTGGAGATATAGGAGGTACTGCGGATGTCTGTCCGGCAAGGCGAGAGGTGGCAGACCTCTCTGACTCTGCTGCTCCGGTTCTCCGGGATCTGGTTCTCGGTGGCATCCTGAAGACAGATCGAAGAATTTAATCAAGGCAATAGACACGATATCATCAAAGAAGGATAGTAATTTCTAAAGGAAAAATTATTAAGAGTAGTATTATAAGAATCAGAAATTCCTAATTGTGATTGAGCATATCCTCGGCTAAATTCCTATTTCCTAAAATAGGCTCGTAGTAATACTCTAAGCGAGCACCACTACGATATTGCTTTAATGCGAATCTAGGACTCGACCTGCATGGGCCACCACTAAAAACGTGTCACGACCCGCACCCAGAATTTGGGCATGAATCGTGGGTACGTCCAGCCTACGCCGCAGCATCAGCGGTAGAACGCTGTCTAGGTCTCCACATAATATATATCCTGTCAATAGTCTCAACTTCGTACGGAGGACAATGATAAATAATCCACAGTTCTATGATATACTCAATCACAAGCTAATAGAAAATAATGGCACGATGAGAATAGAAAAGAGTTCTATTAAAAGCCAACCACAATAAGTCCAACTCAAAACTTGGGTCTAGATGACCTCACAAAATCACAGAATAATAAATACAACTCAGTCTCAGTTTAGAACAATAAATGCAGAAAAATAATCTAAGAATTTGCAGGTAAGGTCTCCTCTAGGATAGGCAACTCCTCTGGGGTTTCTGGAGTGAAATCTCCCTCTAATCCTGGGCCGTAATGAGTGGGGCAAAGATCCTCTAGGTCCTCTGAAAAATGTTATCCAGTCAGGATTGGAGTAAAGCACAAGCACTAACAGCAGTTTCATTAAATTGACAAAGACTATAAACAGTGTAAGAAATACAAGATGGAAATAAATGCTGGAATATAAAGTACTGGAGAAATGGAAATAGGCAATAGAGCATCTAGCAATGAACAATAAATAGTGAATACTAGAACAATAAGTAGTGAATGCTGGAACAAGTAAATCTGAATAAGAATAGACATCTAACTAAGTGTTTGAATTATCAGTTTATTATGTGATCGGCTTGGGACTAGATCAGGCTGGTTATATATGATTAGCTATGATTCTTGTAGGTCAGACTAACCATATGGTTAGCTATGATGCATGTAGTGGTCAGGCTAATCATATATAACAGCTATGATACATGTAAATGGTCAGGCCGCACCCGACGTGAGAAGTGGGGTGAGCTATGATGCATGTAGAGGGTTGGATATGATCACATAATCTACTAATAGTTCCCCATCCCCCAGCTAGCACGATGGATTCCAATCATGACTCCTCATGAAGGAGATCTAGGGTGCTAACCCGTGTATCCATAGTGTCAGAATCAAGTATGTAATACAACTGAATTATAGTAATAATCAACAATGAAAACTGTTAGAGAATGTACTCGCCTGTGGTCCTGAGCAATGAGTGAGGATCGATGTCCAAAGTGGGATCACAATGACCTATTTATGGAATATTAATGTCAGATACTGAATTAAGGAAATAAATATGTTTAACTAATTAAATATGAGGCCTCTATGGCATGTCTAAGTCCATACTAGGTTAACTAGGACCATACTAGGTCTAAACCTTGTTACCCCAGGCTTTTGTGTTGTTACTAAACCATATTTACTTACTAGGCAAATAGTGTAAATATAACTCTTAATTAACTAGTACTCAAATCCTAACCTCAACTCATATACACTAAGTATTTCCAGGATACCAACAATACTTTATGTGATACATTTCAAAGAGTGATACCCAAGGGTACTACTTGCCCTGATGCACACTGGAACCCATGCCCTCAACCATACCTCACCTAGGATCCTACCAAGCTGTTACTAGTACCTCAGTTCTGCCTACAAGAACTGACCTATCACCCTTACCTTATACTGCTGCTGTAGTTTACCTTGAGTGCAAGCAATAATTCCCAATGCATAGGTAGCTCAGTCAAGGAACACTCCTCCTCTCACACTACATACTCAATATCCTCTCACTCACTCACAGAAAGAATTACTGATTGAATGAACTATTCACAGACTCACAGTCTGAAATTGTTCAGACTCTCATACATGGCTTAATCTTTGAGACCACCCTAACTACTGGCAGGATCAATAGGAATTCTGAAATTGCTCACTGATAGGAACTCACACACCTCCACCTACACTGGCACCTATATAGATACACACACAGGTTTCTTAATCCTGCACACACCCTGAAATCTGAACTAAACCAAGGGCACACACACAGCAAATCACAAATTCCTACTCACCTCAACTCACAAGCATATAACTGATACACCCTCTGTGAAAGTTTACTGATACATAATCCCCCCCATTTCTCCCAATACTGCTTAGATGCTGACACACTACATATTTCTCACACTAGAACACTAACACATGGGTTGAATACACACAGGCACACACTGTGTTCACTGATACTACACCTAGTGAAACTGGTCTTAAACTGAGATACACTAATAGGCACTCACTGCACTCACACATGTTTTGGGATACTCACATAGCCAAAATTCCCTATTCAAGCACTCACCTCACTGAGACACTGGTTCACAGTAGGCTAAGGGAATACTGATACACTACACAGAAATCCCCAATGCTCACAACCTATCTATACACACACACACACATGAACCTGCAATTTCTGAGACGCTTACACAGTCACACACAGATGCACACAAGGGTACTGGGTTCTAGGATACACACAGATACATGTACACACTCACAGACAGTTGCAGATACACACACAGGTAGATTACTGAGAATTCCTTAGTAAACACACAAATAAGTTACACATGCCTCACACACAGGCACTGGACTGAATAGCTAACTGCTGAAATACAATACAACACAATTCCTAATCAGGGACACACACACAGGTAGATTACTAAACTGATACACACAGGCACTGGACTGAATAGCTAACTGCTGAAATACAATACAACACAATTCCTAATCAGGGACACACATACAGGTAGATTACTAAACTGATACATACAGGCATGCCCCCAACTAAACTGAAATCCCCCAGATACTGATACTCTAACCTACAATCCTACTGATACTAACCCCCAGTAACTGTTATACTGCTAAATACTGACACCACATCACATACAGGCTCCTACACCCTGCTGATATTCCAACATAGATACTGAACCTCCTTATTGCACACAGCAATCTTTGATATACTAAACTGTGAAGAACACGACTGCACAGTGCCCACAGTTCAACTGCACAGAACAACCCAAACCTTGTCCCCACTGTCGATACACACAGACACATTAAACTCGACTGTGCACAATGAAACCCCCACTGCACACAGCACAGAACCTGTTCACAGTGCCATTATGTATATGTATATAGATTAGTATATCTAAATACAGGAATTAAAATACAGGGATAGGCAAAAACCCTAAGAAATATTTCTTCAAACACCGGTAGTGCTGGGATCAGGTTTCACATGAGAACCCATGAATTCCCAATCAAAACCCTAAGAAATGAGAACTAAACCACACGTAGGTAAGGTAATCATGTATACTAGCAAACCCCTAGGGTTAGGGTTCACGAAATTGGGAAAAATCAACCGTAGGTCACCAAAACCCAAATCAAAACCCTAAATCAAAAACTACACTGTAGGGGGTTTCCTACTGGCAATTTACAACAGAAAAACAGAAATTAATAGGATAGAAGTTGGGATTTACCTATAGAAAAATGGTTTCCCTGTGAGAGTTCTTCTTCCCCAAGGTTCCTTGACCCAAGCTCCTTGCTTTCCTGTGCTTTGGAGGAGGAGGATGGAATCCTAGGATTTGATTCCGAAATCTGGAGAAGAATTGGTTTACTGGATGGAGGCCAGGGTTTCTCCTTTCTACATGAAGGAAGAGAGGGTTCCCTTTTATATTAAAACCAAACTAGGGTTTCTAATGCATAGTTTAGGTTAAACCCCCTATGTTAGGTCATGTAGAACCTAATTAACTAAGGTTTAGTCAGTCTAGGGTTTGAGGTCCAACCTACAATTTGAATTCTAGGGTTTCTCTAGAATTGGTCTTCAAATTAGGGTTTAGTCCTGATGCGTTCTAGGGTTTGACCTAAAACCTAATATCATTTATAATATATAATTAGTTTATAAAACTCAACAGATTAATTAAACACATAATAATTCAAAATAGTGAAATTACCCAAATGCCCTTATCTGGAAAAGTGGTAGTGATAGTACATCGAATATGCTGAAATTAAAATACATGGATAGGTAAAAACCCTAAGAAACATATCACCAAACACTTTGTGTGCAGAAAAATGGGTTTACTCAAGAACATCATAAATCCCCAATCAAAACCTAAGAACTGAGATCTAAACTCAATAGGGGGGTTTCCTAATGGGCACAACAACAGAAATCAGAGATTAAATGAATTAAAATTTGGATTTTACCTATAGGGAGATGGTTTCCCTATGAAGGTTCTTCTTCCCCAAGGTTCCTTGACCCAAGATCCTTGCTTCCCTTGCTTTGAAGGAGGAAAATGGAATCCCTAGGTCTGGATTCCGAATTTGGGTGGGGAAAAATGGTTTTTCTTAATGGAGGCTAGGGTTTCTTTCTTCATGAAGGAAAAAGGGTTGAGGGTGGCTCCCCTTTATAGTAAAAACTAGGTTTAGGGTTTCAAATGCATAGGATTAGGTTAATCCCCCATGTTAGGTCATGAAGAACTTAATTAACTAAGGTTTAGTCATTCTAGGGTTAGTCCTAATGAGTTCTAGGGTTTGACCTAAACCAAACACAACTAACAACATATAAACAGTTTTTTTTTAAAACTCAGCAGATTAATTAAATACATAATTATTCAAAATAGTAAAATTACACAAATGCCCTAATCTGGAAATGTGGTAGTGACAGCTTCACCGCGACTTTCCTGTAGCATTTCAGGATTCCCGTATATGCTTCTTTTCTTTCTGTATTATGTTCAACAAAGAGGACATCCTCATGTCACATCCTCCGCCATAGAATCGGGCGAGGAAGAGACTTTTAAGGTCATCGAATAATGATATACAGTTGGAAGACTACAGAACCAATCGAAGGCAACCCCTGATAATTTCTCGACGAAGAGCTTGGTGAGGAGAGCATCACTGTGGGACAAATGCCCGATTGCTGTCTTAAAGTAGCTTATGTACTGACGAGAAGACGTTTTCCCTTCAAATGGATTTAAGTTAAAGGACTAGTATTTAGGTGTATAGGGCACATCTTGTCACGACCCGCACCCAAAAATTGGGTATGAGCCGTGGGTATATCCAGCCTACACCATAACATCGACGGTATAATGCTGTCTAGGTCTCAAACATAACTCATCTTGTCAATGGTCTCAACTCCATAAGGAGGACAATGATAATATATGAATCTATAATTTAATAATATACTCAATCACAAGGCTATATGAAAGTAATTAGCAAGCTAAGAAATAAGGATAAGAGTTCTATCATAAGTCAACACAATATAAATACATCATAATTCTAGAGTCAAGATGTCCACCCAAAAGTCACAATAATAATACAACCCAAATCTCAGTCTAGTATAATAATACATAATATGGGACAGTCTAAATGCATGCAGGTAGAATCTTCTCTAAGATAGATAACTCCTCTGGAATTTCTGGTATAAAATCACCCTCTGCTCCCGGGCCATAGTGGGTAGGGCAGAAATCCTCCTAGTCCTCTGAAAATATTATCCAATCGGGATTGGAGCGAAGCACAAACACTAAACAGCAGTTTCATTTATATTGACAAAAACTATAAAATAATATAAGAAATACAAGATGGAATAAATACTGGAAATATAGAATACTAGAGAATATACGTAAGCAATATAACATCTAGCAATGAATAAATATCAGTGGGTGCTAGAACAAGTAATCTGAAATAAAGAAATAAATATCTGGCTAAGTGTTAAAATATCAGTTTATTATGTGATCGGCTTGGGATAGATCAAGCTGGTTATATATGATTAGCTATGATTTATGTAGGTCAGGCTAACCAGCTGGTTAGCTATAATGCAATTAATGGTTAGGCTAATCATATATAACAGCTATGAGTTATGTAATAGCCAGGCCGCACCCGACGTGAGATATGGGGTGAGCTATGATGCATGTAGTGTTGGATATGATCACATAATCTACTAATATTTTGACATCTCCAGCTAGCACAATGGATTCCAATCACGACTCCTCATGATGGGTATCTAGGGTGCTAACCCGGGTATCCACAGAGTCAAGTATAGTATACAACTGGAATTATAGAATTAATCAACAAAAATAAAAACTGTCAGCGAATGTACTTGCTTGTGGTCCCGAGGAAGGTGCGAGGATCTATGTCCAAGGCAAGATCACAATGACCGAATTATGGAATATCAATGTCAAAATACTGAATTAAGGGAATAAACATGTTTAACTAATTAAATGCGAGGCCTCTAGGTCAATTCTGAGATTTACTGGTCAATACTAGGTTAACTAGTTAATACTTGTCCATTTATATATAATAATAGTTCCTATTGGACAAAACCTAACTAAATTAGTAAAATTTTAAATCATACTAAGGTATCTAGTATAATACTAGCTACTATTATATACTATATGTTATTTATATATAACAACTCCTATATATATAAATTCTAGTTTGTATCTTAATACAAACCTTAACATATACCTTGCATCAATATTGGCTACTAACCCCAATTACCTTAACTCCTACTAGAGTTCCCAACAACCCTATACTGTACACTTGTTATATGACTGAAGAGTAACACCTAATACATTTGGTATCTATCCTCTTGCATATGTTACTGTCATTGCCTCAGAAACACACTAACCCATACCCTTAGTTATCCCAAGCACCAATGTGCAGTACTCAGTTCACTCAAACCTGGAGTCACTGCACACAACTACCCTAAGACTAATACTAGCATCCTTTAATGTCTAACTGACAACTCAAGTATCAATACTCTCTTAATTAATACTCCAATCCTTCTGTAATACTAGGTATCAGTAACTGAAACTAAGTACTCATAGTTCACACACACAGTAAACTCATTGATACTCAGTTCACAGTCTGAAGTTGCCCAGACCTATACACACATGGCTAAACCCTTGAGACAACCATAGGGCCATTGGCAGGATCAACCTGGTAGGTCTGAACAATTGTTCATTCTTATACATGCATGGCCAAATCCCAATTTACTGATACACACAGACACACACACACACACACACACACACAAAGGCACACACACAGGCACACACACAGCGATACATTAGAACCTGGAAATTCTTACTAAACTTAACCTTACTGCACACTGATATCAGTATTAGGAACTACAGTCCAACCAAAACTCCCTCACTAAACTCATACATCTCTGAACCCTAGCAACTAATACCCACAAAAAATTACACTAAAACACACACCCACACATGCCTCTAACTGCACTCAGTGGTCACTGATATAGACCACTGGCCTGTGCTAATGCTCAACTGGACCAATACTCACTACACAGTTCATAGTATAAAAATGTTCAGACTTACACAAGCATGGACAAATCTCTGAGGCAAGGATATGGCTACTGGCAGGATCAACCAGGTAACACCCTCATCCATTCACTGCTCACTACATAGTTCCAGAACCCACTGACTCTCTATACTCGCCATTCACTGATACTAATGCTCAGTAGGACACCCTAACATGCGACCCACAGTGGAACCACAGTGCCAGTGTCATTGAGACACTCTGATACACACAGTGGCTTCCTACACTGCTACTGATACTCTAACACTCACAGCAATCCTGATACTCTTTTCCCCCAAATTGCTGGTATACTGACACAGCATAACACAAGATACACTCACACTGGCATTCTCACAACTGGCCTAAAAATACACAAAACTCATTCACTCGAGCTCAAAAATAGGCACACAGATCTATTTCTGATACAAGAGTATCAGTCACCCTACCTCATGAATCATACACACTAAACACAGTTACTGATGCACTAACTACCACACTCTCCAAACACTGATAAACTATACAGTACCCAGTCCCACTGATACATAACCCATAGCTCAGTAGGATACCCGATACAAATAAACCCCTAATTCCTGATACACTATGAAAGCTCAATTTACCTAGTCCATTGCTCATGAACCAAAGCACTCAAAGTTCATAAAATCCCTAATACTAATACACTTGAGAAACGCAACAACTGGCACTGAACTCCCTAGCTACACATCTACACATCACAGTTTCAAAACTGCACAGACTGAACCATTCACAGTTACAAGCACAAGAACTCAACTGATACTCAGTTAACCTAGCTATCTCATACTGATACACAGCTAACCTACAAAACCTATTGATACCTTAACTCACCACTGGCACTGAACACAGTGATACACACTTACTTGATATAGAACCCTAACTCACTCCTAAAACCTGACTCTACACAGGGAACCTCCCCACAGTGTCTGATACACTGAACACAGCTACACAAAAACCTATACTATGAACTCCAGAACCTGACTGTGCATAGAAACCCCCAATGCACACATACACACAGAACATCTCCAAAACCCAACTGCTCAGCACCTCCAAATCAAACAACACAACTATATATGTATGCATAAATATATATATATCATACATCAAAATAGGTGATATTGAATAGATTAGAAATCTATTCCCCTAGTAATCATTTTATCAAACACATATTGTGTAGAAAATAGCTTTCACATTGAGAACTCCAAAATCCTCAACCAAAACCCTAAAAATCGAGATCAATACCTACACGTTGGAGGTATAATCATGTCTATATGCATACCCCTAGGATTAGGGTTCATAAAATTGGGAAAAAATAAACGTATGAATACCAAACCCTAGAATCAACTAGGTTTTCATGGAGAAACCCCAAATACGAAATCTAAACCAATTGGTGGGCTCCTAATGGCCAAACAATAATGAAAAATAGAATTAAAATGGGTTTAAATTCGGATCCTCACATATTGGGAGATAGTTTCCCAATGTAGGTCCTCTTTCTTCTAGTCTTCTTGGTCCAAGCTCCTAGATTTCTTTTGATGGAGGAGGAAATGGATTTCTAGGTTTGAAATTTTTGAAATTTATGGGAAAGGAAGGGTTTTTCTAATGGAGGCTAGGTTTAGGGCTTTCTTCATGAAGGAAGAAGCTTGAGGGAGGCTTTCCTTCATTATATAGGACTAGGGTTAGGGTTTCAAATGCAAAGGTTAAATTAACCGTTCATGTTTAGTCATGAAAAAATTAAATTAATTAGGGTTTAGTCATTTTTAAGGTTTTAAATCTAAAACTAAAAATGTTAACTAGGGTTTGTCACAAGAGTTAAACCTATTGGGTTTTTAGGTCAACCAAAAACCTATGCATTAAGAACATCCTATAATTATTTAATAAAACTCATGACACATATTATTTACATAATAAATTAAATAGGGAAATTATAATAATGTGCTAATCTGGAAATGTGGTAGTGACAAATATACCCTCCTAAAAAAAATTTCGTCCTCAAAATTGTATTGAACTAGAACAAGAATGAAAACAGATAAGGAATTATACCTCAAGTCTCAAAGAGGTACGGGTATTGCTCACGCATTTCGTCCTCTCTCTCCTAGGTCAACTCACCTAGAGAGTGATGTCTCCATGCAACAATCAACTCTCCTAGGTCAACTCACCTAAAGGAATAGTCGGGTTCCATAACACCTTCTCTCTGCGATCCAAGATCTCTACGGGCTGCTCAGGATAGCTGAGAGTCGGACCAACCTCGATCTCCGAGGGATCAATTACGTGACTAGGGTCTGCCACGTACCGCCTCAACTGTGACACATGGAATACGTCATGCACTCCCTCTAGTGCAGGTGGCAAGTCTAGTCTATACGCCACTGCACCGACCCTCGCAAGAATACCGAAGGGTCCGATGTAGCATGGACTAAGCTTCCAGCCTCCACCAAAATGAATCGTGCCCCTCGTCGAAGAAATTCATAGGAACACTTGATCGCCAACATAGAACAAAATAGTCTGAACACACAGTCTAAATAAAGCAATTACAAACCAGAAAATAACAATCTATACCTGAAATTCAAGGGATCTACAGCAGCTGTCGGCCCAATGCCGCTGTCTGTCCTGTGCCACTCGTAGTCTGTCTCTGATGAGTATCACTTTTTTTGCTGTATCCATGACCATTTCTGGTCCTAGCAAGGCTCTCTCTCCGACGTCATCCAAGGATAATGGTGTACGATACTTTCGTCCATAAAGAGCCTCGAATGGCGATATCTCGATGCTGGCCTGGTAGCTGTTGTTGTAAGCAAACTCTACCAGGTATAGATGATCCTTCCAAGAACCTCCGAGATCTAGAATACAAGTGCGTAGCATATCCTCGAGAGTCTGAATAGTCCTTTCAGACTGCCCGTCTGTCTGGGGGTGGTATGCGTTACTGAACTTGAGCTGAGTGCCCAAGCTAGCCTGCAGACTCCTCCAGAAGTAGAAACTAAAATGACTATCCCGATATGAGACGATGCTCACAGGAACTCCAGGAAGTCTAACAATCTGCCGCATGTACAACTATGCTAGCCTCTCTGTCGATGTGCCCACCTTGAAAGGTAAGAATTGGGCTGATTTGGTCAACCTATCCACGATGACCCAAATTGTGTCCTTCCCTCCTGGAGAACGCGGAAGCCCTGAAACAAAATCTATGGTCACGTGCTCCCACTTCCACTCTGGGATAGGTAAAGGTTAAAATAATCTACCTGGCCTCTGCCGGTCCGCCTTTACCAGCTGGCACACTAGATACCGGGATGCGAAGCATGCTACCTTGCGCTTTATTCCATGCCACCATACGTGCTCCCTTAAGTCTCGATACATCTTGTTGGCTCCGGGATGCATCGAGTACTGAGAGCGGTGTGCCTCCTACAAAACCTCCTCGTGCAGCTCTCTGCTCGGCACACACATCCTCGTGCCGTGCCTTAAAGACCCATCATCCACAATAGTAAAGTCGTCTGACAATCCTGTTCGAACCTGTGCCCTGATACTCCTCAAAGCCTTATCATCATACTGTGCAGCTTTGATTCTTTCTATCAGCTCGGACTGTATCTGCAGTCCCCATATCTGAATCTTAATACCGGAAACTAACACCTCAACTCCTAAGCTTTCCAGATCAGCAAATAAATATCTATCCGTCGTCAAGTACATAGCCATCGGATACCTGCTCAAGGCATCGACGACTACGTTGGCCTTTCCTGGGTGGTACTGTAATAAGATATTGAAGTCCTTCATCAACTCCAACAACCTCCTCTGCCTCATGTTCAGCTTCTTCTATGTGAATACGTACTTCAAGCTATTGTGGTGTGTGAAGATCTCTATACGCTCTCCGTACAGGTAATATTTCTACAGCTTTAGAGCAAAGATAACTGCTGCCAACTCCAAATCGTGGGTAGGGTAGTTCTTTTCATGAGGACATAACTGCCTAGAAGCATAGGCAATTACCTTCCCGTGCTGCTGAAGAACGCAACCCAAACCCTTTCCTGAAGCATCCCTGTAGATAGTGAATCCACTATCCCCATTGGCAACGTCAAAACGGGAGTTGTCATCAATCTCTTCTTCAGCTTATCAAATACGGCCTGGCAATCCTCTGTCCAGACAAAATCTACATCCTTCCTGGTCAGCCTGGTCATCGGTGCTACAATCCTAGAGAAGTCTTGTACAAACCACCTGTAGTATCCTGCTAGCCCGAGAAAACTCCTTATCACAGCTACCGAACTGTGGGTAGCCCATGACTCCACTATCTCGATCTTCTTTGGGCTAACTGAGATTCTGTCACCCATCACCATATGCCCAAGAAATTCAACCTTGTCAAGGAAGAATTCATACTTTGAGAGTTTCTCGTACAGCTCCTCCTTCCTGAGAGTCTCTAAGACTAACCTCAGGTGCTCTTCATGCTCCTCCGGGGTCTTGGAATACACAAGAATATCATCGATGAACACCACCACGAACTTGTCAAGGTACTGGTAGAACACTTTATTTATCAAGTTCATAAATACTGTCGGTGCATTGGTTAAACTAAATGGCATTACTATAAACTCAAACTGGCCATATCTGGTCTGAAAGGCTATCTTCGGCATGTCTTCTCTCTTCACCTTCATCTGGTGATAGCTTGACCTCAAATCTATCTTCGAAAATACCTTCGCCCTGCTCAATTGATCGAAAAGATTATCTATCCTCGGCAGCAGGTATTTATTCTTGATAGTGAGGTTGTTCAAAGCTCTATAATCGATGCATATGCGTATCGTGCCGTCCTTCTTCAGTACGAACAATATCGGAGCTCTCTATGGTGATAAACTGGATTTGATGAAGCCTTTGTTCTGCAGCTCCTCAACTTGCTTCTTTAATTCTGCCAGCTTGCTGTTATTGACTCTATAGACATATTATAAAATGGGCTCCGCTCCTGGCACCAAGTCTATAGAGAATTCAATATCTCTGTCTGGCGGTAAGCCTGGCAACTCCTCTAGAAATACATCCAGGTATTCCACTATCAGAGGATGTGGCAACTCCTCTTCTTCCATCCTAGCTTCGCAAAATGTGCTCCTACTCTGCTCCGCTGCTCCTCTGGCGACCTCGAACTCCAGCTCTCCTGGTGGTCGAAATAATACTCTGCCTCCATGAAAATCTATAGTAGCATGATGCCTACTCAACCAGTCTATTCCGAGTATAATATCGTATCCCGGAAGTGGCATAACGAGTAAGCGCACGCTCAACTCTCGGCCTCCCACTAATACTCTTCGGTCCTTGCAATGATCACGGACCAGGATAATACCTCCGCCAGTCATGATCTTGAAAGTCCTAGCTAATGGTTCTGTCTCTAAATGATGTTGAAGTACATAAGATACAGACACAAAACTATGGAAAGCCCTAGAGTCGAATAATGTAAATGTTGGAATGCAATCGAGAAGAACTGAACCTGTAATCAAGTCTCCTGCTGGCTCGACCTCTTCGACCACCATGGCGTATGCTCGTCCCTGGGATACACCTCTCTACTGTTGGTGCTGAGCAAACCTTTGCTGCTGCGATGGAAGTGGTCCCCTCTGCTGGCCTCCTGGTACGGTAGGTACCCTGGCTGGTCCCCTCTGGGCGTTTGCTCTACCCTGGCCTGGATGAGTCTTTATGGTAGGACAATCCCTCTGTTGATGTGCTATCGATCCGCAGGACAAACATGTGCCCAATCTCTTCCTGCAGATCTCTCTAGTGTGTCCTACCTTTCTGCAGTACACACACTGGAAGGCAGGCTGAGTCTATCTCTGCTGCTGGTGCTGGGCCTGTCCTCGGGCTGGTGCCTGGTGCTGCTGATGCTGCTGCTGATATGGCCTCTGCTGCTGCTGGAAGTGTGGAACCTTGCCCGGTCCTGCACCACTGTTTGCTCCTCCTGAAGCATCGCATCCCCTCTTGGGCCTGAGGTCCAAGTCATCTTCAGCTATCTGGGCATCCATCAATATGCCCTCGAAGGTAGCAGTGCGACGTCCCGACGTACGAGACTTGATCTTCCTTGCCAGTCCCTTTCTGAACTTTTGGGCCCTGTCTCCTGGATCTCTAATCATCGATGGCGCAAAATAGCTCAGGCGGCAAAACTCTACCGCGTACTCATCAACGGACAAGCTTCCTTGGACCAAGTCATGGAACTGACTCTCCAAGGCTACCAGGGCAACATCAGAAAAGAACTTCTCCTTGAAGAGCTCCCTGAAGGCCTCCCAAGTGAGTCTCCCAACAATGAGTCTCGGCTCAGTGCAAAATTACGTCAGGGCGATGTCGAACATCTGGCTGCCGGCGGCCTCGATCTAAAGAGCCTCCGGAAGCTATGCCAAGCGCAAGTTCCTCTCTATATCCTCTAGCCAATCATCGGCGTAGAGTATCCCCTCTATACCATTGAACTCCCGAGGCATCATCCTCTTAAAGTCCACAATAGTGCCTGGCCTCTGGTGGTACTGGCCAGGATGCTGCTGCTGGGCGACTCTCTCCATAGCCTGGAGAGCCACCTGATGAGCATTCTCCATGCTCACCCTCATCATCTAGGTCTGGGCCTGGTGCACCTCCGCCTGCACCCTCTGGGCCTCTGCTGACGTCCTCTGGGCATCAACCATGCCCTGGATCAATACGAACATCTGTGCCCCATCAACGGGCAAACCTCCTGGAAACTGAGTCGGTGGTGGTGGAAGAGGCTCTGTCACAGCTGTGGGAACCCTCTGAACAGGTGGGGAAGGAGGAACCCCGAACAGTGCAGACACTCCCACATACACAGGAGACGTAGGAGGTGCTACGGGTGTCTGTCCAACAGGGCGAGAGGTGGCAGACCTCTCTGAAGCTACTGCCCCGAGTCTCAAGGACCTGGTCTTCGGCGTCATCCTGAAGACAGATTGAAAGATTCAATTAAGGCAATAGACACGATATCATCAAGGAAGGACAGAAAAATTCTAAAGGAAATAATTATTAAGAGTAGCATTATAAGAATCAGAAATTTTCTAATTGTGCTTGAGCATATTCTCGGCCTAATCCTATTTCCTAAAACAGGCTCGTAGCAATACTCTAAGCGAGCACCACTACGATATCGCTCAAAATACGAATCTAGACCTGCATGGGCCAACACTAAAATGTGTCACGACCTGCACCCAAAAATTGGGCATGAGCCATGGGTACGTCCAGCCTACGCCACAACATCGGTGGTAGAACGCTGTCTAGGTCTCAAACATAACTCATCCTGTCAATGGTCTTAACTCTATAAGGAGGACAGTGATAATATATGAATCTATAGTTTAATAATATACTCAATCATAAGGCTATATAAAAGTAATTGGCACGATAAGAAATAAGGATAAGAGTTCTATCATAAGTCAACACAATATAAATACATCATAAATCTAGAGTCTAGATGTCCACCCAAAAGTCACAACAATAATACAACCCAAATCTCAGTCTAGTACAATAATACATAACATGGGACAGTCTAAATGCATGTAGGTAGAATCTTCTCTAAGATGGATAACTCCTCTGGAATTTCTGGTATGAAATCACCCTCTGCTCCCGGGCCGTAGTTGGTAGGGCAGAAATCCTCCAAGTCCTCTGAAAATATTATCCAATCAGGATTGGAGCAAAGCACAAACACTAAACAGCAGTTTCATTTATGTTGACAAAAACTATAAAATAATGTAAGGAATACATGATGGAATGAATATTGGAAATATAGAATACTAGAGAATATAAAGTAAGCAATAGAACATCTAGCAATGAATAAATATCAGTGGATGCTAGAGCAAGTAATCTGAAATGAAGAAATAAACATCTGGCTAAGTGTTTGAAATATCAGTTTATTATGTGATCGGCTTGGGACAGATCAGGCTAGTTACATATGATTAGCTATGATTCATGTAGGTCAGGCTAACCATCTGGTTAGCTATGATGCAAGTAATGGTGAGGCTAATCATATATAACAGCTATGAGGTATGTAATGGTCAGGCCGCACGCGACGTGAGATATGGGGTGAGCTATAATGCATGTAGAGTTGGGTATAATCACATAATCTACTAATATTTCTCCATCTCCAGCTAGCACAATGGATTCCAATCATGACTCCTCATGACCGGTATCTAGGGTACTAACCCGTGCATCCACAGTGTCAGAGTCAAGTATAGTATACAACTGGAATTATAGAATTAATCAACAAAAATAAAAACTGTCAGAGAATGTACTCGCCTGTGGTCCCGAGGAAGGTGCGAGGATCAATGTCCAAGGCGAGATCACAATGACCAAATTATGGAATATCAATGTCAAAATACTGAATTAAGGGAATAAACATGTTTAACTAATTAAATGCGAGGCCTCTAGGTCAATTCTGAGGTTTACTGGTCAATACTAGGTTAACTAGTTAATACTTGTCCATTTATATATCATAATAGTCCCTATTAGACAAAACCTAACTAAACAAGTCAAATTCTATATCATACTAAGGTATCTAGTATAATATTAGCTACTATTATATACTATATGTTAAATTCTGAGGTTTACTGGTCAATACTAGGTTAACTAGTTAATACTTGTCCATTTATATATCATAATAGTCCCTATTGGACAAAACCTAACTAAACAAGTCAAATTCTATATCATACTAAGGTATCTAGTATAATACTAGCTTCTATTATATACTATATGTTATTTGTATATAACAACTCCTATATATATAATTCTACTTTGTATCTTAATACAAATCTTAACATATACCTTGCATCAATATTGGCTACTAACCCCAATTACCTTAACTGCTACTAAAGTTCCCAACAACCCTGTATTGTACACTTGTTATATGACTGAAGAGTAACACCTAATACATTTGGTATCTATCCTCTTGCATATGTTACTGTCATTGCCTCAGAAACACAATAACCCATACCTTTAGTTATCCCAAGCACCAATGTGCAGTACTCAGTTCACTCAAACCTGGAGTTACTGCACACAACTACCCTAAGACTGATACTAGCATCTTTTGATGTCTAACTGACAACTCAAGTATCAATACTCTCTTAATTAATACTCTAATCCTTCTCTAATACCAGGTAAGACTAACTGAAACTAAGTACTCACATTTCACATACACAGTGAACTCACTGATACTCAGTTCACAGTCTGAAGTTGCCCAGACCTACACACACATGGATAAACCCTTGAGACAAACATAGGGCCATTGGTAGGATCAACTAGGTAGGTCTGAACAATTGTTCATTCTTACACATGTATGTCCAAATCCATATTTACTGATATACACAGACACACACACACACACAGGCACATACACAGGCACACACACAGTGATACATTAGAACCTGGAAATTCTCACTTAACTTAACCTCACTGCACACTGATACTCAGTATTAGGAACTGCAGTCCAACCAAAACTCCCTCACTAAACTTATATATCTCTGAACCCTAGCAACTAATACCTACAATAATTATACTGATACACACACCCACACATGCCTCTAACTACACTCAGTGGTCACTGATACAGACCACTGGCCTGTGCTAATGCTCAACTAACCAATACTCACTACACAGTTCACAGTCTAAAAATGTTCAGACTTACACATGCATGGCCAAATCTCTGAGGAAAGGATATGGCAACTGGCAGGATCAACCAGGTAGCACCCTCATCCATTCACTGCTCACTACATAGTTCCAGAACCCACTGACTCTCTATACTCGCCATTCACTGATACTAATGCTAAGTAGCACACCCTAACATGCTACCCACAGTAGAACCACAGTGCCAGTGTCATTGAGATACTCTGATACACACAGTGGCTTCCTACACTGCTACTGATACTCTAACACTCACAACAATCCTGATACTCTTTTTCCCTAAATTGCTGGTATACTGACACAGCACAACACAAGATACTTTCATACTGGCATTCTCACAACTGGCCTAAAAACACACAGAACTCATTCACTCGAGCTTAAAAATAGGCACACAGATCTATTACTGATACAGGAGTATCAGTCACCCTACCTCATGAATCATACACACTAAACACACTCACTGATGCACTAACTACCATACTCTCCAAACACTGATGAACTATACAGTACCCAGTCCCACTGATATATAACCCATAGCTCAGTAGGATACCCGATACAAATAAACCCCTAATTCCTGATATACTACGAAAGCTCAATTTACCTAGTCCATTGCTCATGAACCAAAGCACTCAAAAGTTCACAAAATCTATGATGCTAATACACTAGAGAAACCTAACAACTGGCACTGAACTCCCCAGCTACACATCTATACATCACCGTTTCAAAACTGTACTGACTGAACCATTCACAGTTACAAGCACAAGAACTCGACTGATACTCAGTTAACCTAGCTATCTCACACTGATACACAGCTAATCCATAAAATCTATTGATACCTTAACTCACCACTGGCAATGAACATAGTGATACACACTCACTGGATACAGAACCCTAACTCACTCCCAAAACCCGACTCTACACAGGGAACCTCCCTACAGTGTCTGATACACTGAACACAGCTACACAAAAACCCACACTGTGAACTCCAAAACCCGACTTTGCATAGAAACCTCCAATGCACACATACACACAGCACATCTCCAAAACCCGACTGCTCAGCACCTCCAAATCAAACAACACAACTATATACGTATGCATAAATATATATATATATATATATATATATATATATATATATATATATATATATATCATACATCAAAATAGGTGATATTGAATAGATTAGAAAGCTATTTCCCTAGTAATTATTTCATCAAACACATGTTGTGCAGAAAATAGCTTTCACATTGAGAACTCCAAAATCCTCAACCAAAACCCTAAAAATCAAGATCAATACCTACACGTTGGAGGTATAATCATGTCTACATGCATACCCCTAGAATTAGGGTTCATAAAATTGGGAAAAATAAACGTATGAACACCAAACCCTAGAATCAACTAGGTTTTCATGGAGAAACCCCAAATACGAAACCTAATCCAATTGGTGGGTTCCTAATGGCCAAACAATAATAAAAAACAGAATTAAAATAGATTTAAATTCGGATCCTCACCTATTGGGAGATGGTTTCCTAATGTAGGTTCTCTTTCTTCAAGCCTTCTTGGTCTAAGCTCCTAGATTCCTTTTGATAGAGGAGGAAATAGATTTCTAGGGTTAAAATTTCTAAAATTTATGGGGAAGGGTTTTTCTAGTGGAGGCTAGGTTTAGGGCTTTCTTCATGAAGGAAGAAGCTTGAGGGAGACTTTCCTTCATTATATAGGACTAGGGTTAGGGTTTCAAATGCAAAGGTTAAATTAACCCTTCATGTTTAGTCATGAAGAAATTAAATTAATTAGGATTTAGTCATTTCTAGGGTTTTAAATCTAAAACTAAAAATGCTAACTAGGGTTTGTCACAAGAGTTAAACCTATTGAGTTTTTAGGTCAACCTAAAACCTATGCATTAAGAATATCCTATAATTATTTGATAAAACTCATCACACATATTATTTACATAATAAATTAAACAAGGAAGTTATAATAATGTGTTAATATGGAAATATGGTAGTGATACATCCCTCCACTTAAGGGGATATGGTTGTCGAATCCCGAGCTCGCAAAGTGAGTCTCGGTTCCTATTGAGTCTGAGCGGGCTCGCATTTCTCATACCTCCCATATTGCTTCCCGAGCCTCATCTACTATAGAAGAAATAGATAATCCGGCCCTAATGTGATTGGCATTGATGGACGAAGCAGTGGTGTTTGAGTCTCTATTTGCCCAGGATCTTGGCTAGCTTGTCCCGAGGTTCTTGGAGGCTGTGGGGCCATATTTGTCTTGATCTCCAACATCGTCTAGGTCAAGGCTTACATCAATGCAGTCATTGTGTGCATTATAGCCTTGAGGGTTTTAAGGCACTGTCGATCGCTGGGGCCCTCTTGATTATCCTCTGCCAAGTATATTATTCTTATATGAGAGAAAGTCGATGGAACGGTGGACATCATACTTTCTACCTCAGACTCTTGTAGCGAATAATCCTCGAAAAAGGTTGTTACCATCGCATCCTCTTCGAAATCTGAGAGAACACTCCCCCAGCGTAGGAAGGTATATCTTTCTGGTAAGGTGACTGACCAAGGGATCTCGATATTTGTTCCTTGGGAATCGCTGTCCCTTTGAAATATCCAGTTATTGTAAAATTCTGGGTGATTGCTACCCCTAGCTTGCAGGATCTCTATTGGTCCTGAGGAAGGACCACCCCCAATAGCTGACAGTTTCTTCTTGTAACGGGTGCTCTGGAAAACCCCTTTTGTATGTACCACTCTTTTCTTCTTGGGCCTGCCTTCTCGACATGCTGGCCGAGAGCGAAGGCTTTGAGGTGCTATATTTTTGACCTCCCCTGATGGAGGGGGACTTTCAAGTGTAGTAGCACGAGGCAAAAGAAAGCTTATCCTACTTTGTTAATTGTACCTATTTTTTAGAATGCTGTCGGGTAGGTACCTTTACTTACATCAGTTAGAACGTCGACTGCTTGTTTGTTGGCACTGCTGCTTTAGCAGAGCAACAGTTGATGATGATATTGGCACTTGGGTATCCTGTAGGGATACCTCATATGCCGTGGTTGCTTTTCTTTCTTTATATTTATGGTTGATCACGTTGCGCAAAAATCAAGCGAGGGCTGATCCATCTTTGCACCATTGTTATAAGCCCGGGTAGACCGAGCACATGGGTGTATAGGTATTATCTTTGCTTCTTGTCTAGGGGTTTATACTAGAACTCTCCCCAAGTCGCTAATGGAAGACTTTTGAGACTGACCCTGTCCGTTATCCACTGTAGGCCAGACACATGGGTCGGTCTTGTACAACTTCCTGTTAGGGACTCGCATAACAGATAGCGGAGCCTGCTAACGACCGATTATATGAGCAGTTGCTTGGGCTTGGCGAGATCACACTACCCTAGAATCCTTCAATCTAGCATGCATCGGTGCATAGTATGAAGAGTCCAAGTTCACATTCTCCCCTTTCTTAGCAAGGCACATGGAGTGAGCGCTGTGTGAGATTCGATCGAAGATGAAGGTTTTGCTACTGTAATGGCAACATATAGACTTTTGTATATCACCTCCGATAGGTGTCGTATGTGGACTTTTGCCTACAGTTGTAGACTTATGCGCCTTCTATTTTTGCCGCATGAATCTTGTCTCAGCCACCAAACTGCTGGCATCATAGTATTTTTTTTGCCCCAGTTTGTTCGCTAAGCGCCTTTCCCGACTGTCGCATGAACAGGGCCTTTCTGGCAGGACGTATAATGTACATCTGCGGCAACAGGGAGAGAGGTGGGGAGCATATTCTTCATAGTTGGGTGAGACACAGCAGTCTTTGCTACCAAAGTTTTGTGGGTCTTCTTAGGCTTTGCTTGCCTTGGAGAAGGGCTCGCGCTATCCCCGGCGAGCATATTCTCAAATGCTTGCTGGTTGAAGTGCACCACCAACATCCTTTGGGTTGAGCCCAACTTGGCCGCATCGGACAGTGTCACCGTCTTCTCACCAGAGGAGAAGTTGGTTCCTAACAAATTTGTCATCTTGTTCGCCATTAAATTTGAAAGTCTAAAAAAGCTTAATTTAATCAACAAACTAAAAAAAGTACAAAGAGGTCCTAGACAGAAACTCTAAGTACAATATTTTGATCTGGGTGGTGACAATGGACAAAAAGCATTATGGTGGCTCCTTTACTCTATTGACAGTCCGATGAGGGAGTGAGAAAGCTCTCATTTTTTTTTTTATGAGCTTGTATGCCCGTACGTAGCTGGCCGGGAGGGGGGTTCTGGTCTCTCTAAAGCAGAAAAAAGCTAGCCCTCAGAATGTTCAAGTTGCTCATATTTATGGCCATCATGCTGATGGACCATAGGTGTCGTATGCCATGGGTAGATTTCCATGTGGTCTTAGTTGAGATATATTGTTGAAGAGATCTCAGAGTTATTTTTAACCCGTTGTGTATATGACTTGGTCAGCTGGACACGTAGTCATCACTAATCGTGTGAGAAATCTTCTTCAGTCATAAAAAAAAGATCCTGTGAATAGAGAGCTGCATAACATTATGGCCATATATGGGCTCTCATTTGGCTTTGGTCGGATGAACACTCTAGCCGCATGTTGACAAGGTCGCATGCAAACTCTCGTATGGCCTTGGTCGAATGGACACTTTGGCCGCATGGTATTGTGGCTGCATGCAAGCTCTCGTCGGGCTTTGGTCGAATGGACACTTAAGCCACATGGTGACGAGGACGCATGGGTCTTATAGCCGGATACATTCTTTTATTTGGCCTTGGTCAGATGGATATTCTGGATGCATGATGGCGAGCTCGTATGGGTTTTATAGCCGTATACGTGCTTTTGTTTGGCCTTGGCCGGATGGACACTCTGGCCGCATGTTAACTAGACCGTATGGGTGAGGACACGTGGCTTTGCTCGTCTATCGAGGCTATTAATGCATGATGTAACTTTTTGCCTGTCTTTTCTTGAGCTTTTGTCTTACACGAATTATGAAAAGTCGGTGTCATGAGTGATGTGTCAAAGTCTAACAGTCATCGACTACTGTGTTAGGGGATTTTATGCGGCCTCCCTGCTCTGCAGTTTTTCAGACCGCATAGAGTGTACTATACGGCTTCTTGGTCTTTGGTTTAACCAGGTCGTTTGTAGCTTCTCTGTGGCTTGGTTATTTTAGGCCGTATTTGGCTTCTCTACGGCTTGGTTATTCTATTGAGGGGGCATGGCCTTTATGTGGCATACATAATATTTTAATACTTTTATAGTCCTTACCTGAATAAAGATAAAACCAAGCACATATATTTAAAATAAAATCAAAGATCGCATAAGCAAGCACGAATGTTACGGGCGTCTTCTGACTGAGGAGCATGATGTTACTCGAATTCCCATGTAAATGTTATACTCAGATTACTCAGATATCTTATACTCAGATTGTATAGAGGTATTCTACCCATATTACACATATGTTTAAAATTTCTTATTTAATACAATGTTTCACACGCGTATTGCCACAACCGAGCCAAGTTAATCTATATGAAGGTCACATGTAAAGCCATTCAGGACTATTCTCTCCCAGAACTGAGACTTCCGTTGATATAAATGGGTATACCAAGTGTACAATGCCATCCCTTGGGCCCTCTACAAATATTTGTGTCACCCTAACCCGACGGAGCATCCTATAGGTTTTTGGTCGTACAAATACCCTATAATTCCTCCTAGGCCTGTACGATCCTGGTGCCCCGATGATCGTCCGACGAATCATACCTCGTGCACGAGTTGTTCGTGACTATTTATGATTATTTTCTTTATCTTTATCTTTATCTTTATCTTTATCTTTTCTTTATCTGTTCAACGATGATGGTTGTAGACACTGTCGGCCATTACCAGATACAAACCATCCCGAGCGATTCTTGGATTATTGACTGGGTTGGCGGTGCTCCATGCAGTGCGGGTAGCGAGCCCCGCTATACGTCCCTGACATACCCATCTATAATCTATCTTCTTTTCAATCTTTCTTATCACTTCTTTATTTTTTCAATCTTGCATTATGCGGTCCCCGGTATAAAAAATTGCCCTGGCGAGCATTTCCATGTTTCCATTACTTGTCTCAGAAATAACTATTTTGATATTCTTTCTGCCTCAAGTGAGTGAACCATAATTAAGTGAAGTACATCGATTCGTGGGATAACTTTTATAACAAGCATTGAAACGATATGAACGAGTACTAGTTAGCACATAAAGTAGGCAATATTGCATCAGTATGAAACATAAGCATAATAAGAAACGTACGGCATGCTCTTCTAGAAACATCACCCGTTATACTAGCACGGTCTAAGGGGCAGTATGAGGAACTGTCTACAATCCAAGTTTCATGTCCATGTTCTACACAAGCAATACAAGATAGGATTATTCCCTTAGCTAGGTGCATTGTATTAAATATTAGCATGCAAGGGTGATTCACCAAGCTACTAGCAAGTATCGTCCATATTTTATGGTGTGCAGGCTAAGAAAAGACAGGTTCATCGTAACCACCCACCTAAGCGATAATTCGCCTCGGCCGAACGATACTTCGAGAACGTCTTTGAAAGTCTAGGTTTGAACTCCTGAAGGGCAAAGTATGAACCCTTTGCCTTGAGCGAGTCTTATTGCAGAGCGAAGTGGGTCGGGTCATCGCACTTGTGCCATTTGAATTGACTATCCGTATTAATTAGGAACAGATCGTTACAATCAGGATGACGGTTGTACATCCACGAACGATATTGCAGGTTATAATTCATATCCATTTTTAGATACTTATGCGAAGATGATTGATAAAGTTAGTTGTAGGTTGGAAGAGACATAAATCTCCTATTATACCAATTGGCTAATGCTCGATCCAAAGATAGAGTGTCTTCTGAAATCTCATGATAAAAATGATAACATATCATATTTTCTTAATATATACAAATTTTATTGGGAGATAACATAAATAAATCAATCATCCATTGTTGTATTTAAACGATCTTTAAATACATAAATCATTTACTGATTAATTTATACTCTCCTAAGGAAAATGGGACAGAGTTAGAAAATGTGATATGTTATCACTTTCATAATATAATTTCAGGAAAAATTCCATCTTTGGATCGAGCATTAGCTCATTGGTATAACAGGAAACCAGACTTTGAAACCTAGTAGACATATGGACAACTCCAATTTCAAACCCTATTAAATGGACGACTCAGAATAATATCAAACCTCTACAAGCATAATTTTAGCAAAAAGATACCTATTTAACAAGAATTGGGGATAATTTTCTCTTCGAATTAGGAGACACCCCGTAGATCGTCGAGACAAAGAAAAATACTAACATTGTCATAAGAGTTGATATTCTAGAAATACGACTCAATAGTATCTATGGTGGTAAATGCAATTTTTTTCTTAATTTTGTTAAAATTTGGTGGCATTTTAATAACTTAAGGATTTGTGGATCCTTTCATACACTATGTATCAGATGATTCATATATCCTTAAATTACTAGTACACTATAAAATTTGTACCAAATTAAGAAGAAAAACTACATTTATTAACACAAATAATATTGAATTTCTTTTTTCTAAAATACCAACTTTTACGATCAATATTACCATTTTCTCTAGCACGAAGACCTACTAGTCTAATTCTTGCAAAATTAAATTATCGTCAACGATTTATTAAATAGGTAACTGTTTAGTAAAACTGTGCAGGTAGAAATGCACACTAGAAAAGTGTACTAGATCTATACATCATCATTGCCAAGTGTAGGGATGGACATAAATAAAGAAGAATATGGGTGCCGTCACATCTTGTGAGCTATTATCTGAAAAAAAAAGTTACTTCTGTAAGCCTTTTAAGACTATTAGAGTTATACTATATTTCCAAAAAATACTTGAAAAGGCAAAGTATTATAAATTAAAATATTATAAAGTATTTTCTGCTAGAAATATAATAACCTTAAAAGGCTTGCAGAAGTAAATTTAGTTTTCAGGGAATGAATCATATGGACACTTAACTTCAGTGTATCTAACATGGGCACGATTGTAGTCACAACAATGGTAGACTTATTCTAGATGTAGGTTACGAACATATATATATATATATATATATATATATATATATATATATATATATATATATATATATATATGTATATATATATATATGTGTATATATATATATATATGTGTATATATATATATATATGTATATATATATATATATATACATATATATATATATATATATATATATGTATATATATATATATATATATACATATATATATATATATATATATGTATATATATATATATATATATATACATATATATATATATATATATATATATATTTCGAACATAGGTTACCAACATAGTCACGATTATAGTCACAACTTGACACCCTAAACTATTTTGTGATACAAATACACATATAACCAAATACGACACATAGGGCATATAACCAAATGCAACACAAATAGACTAATACACACATACAATACTACTTTGCAAGAAAAGTGTGTGTGTTTATGTTGGTGTGTCGTGTCAGCGTGTGTGTGTTATGTAAGTGTAATCGTGTCATATTCGTGTGTGTGTTTGTGTGTGTGTCCGTGTATGCGTGTATGTATCATATTGTGTATGTGCCTGTGTGTATGTGTATGTGTCTATGTCATGTCAGATATGGCTAGATAGGGTAAGGGTTTACCTGTGTCTTTGTCGTATGGAATAGCGTAGAGAAGGGGTATGTGTGTCCGTGTGTGTCTTTGCATGTGTCTGTGTATGTGTATGTGTTTGTGTCGGTATATGTTTGTGTATGTATCTTTGTGGTATCAGATAAGGTTAGGGGTATGTGTGTTCGTGTGTGTCCATGTGTGTGTGTATGTGTCTGTATCGGTGTATATTTATGTATACGTCTGTGTCTTATCAAATAGGGTTAGGGTTTACATGGGTCGACCGTGGAGAGAAGGGGTGCACCAGGGCATGGTCGAAGAGGGAGGCACCGGGCCGGACGAAGAGGGTAGCATTGGGTTACCGCTGTCTCGGTGGTCGCCGGGGCCGGGGGCGAAGAGGGTTGGGGTCTCGGGGAGTCGCTGGGGTAGGGGGAGAGGGTCGCTGGAGTCTCGGGAGGGGGGGGCGCTGGGCTCATGCGGTGTTCTCCTGTGTCCAGAGGGGTTGAAAAGTCGCATAAAAATTTAGGGGACGAAAGAGTGGGAGGAAATGAAAAGTCGAATCCCTATATGAAATAATTTAGCGACCTTTGTCACTACCACATTTTCTGGAAAAGGGTATTTTAGTTATTTGGTAATTAATTAAATATTATTTATGTTAAATATTTATTTATTATATTATTTATTTATGGTTAGCATGTTAGATTATTTTTGGACTTGTGTTAGTGGACCTAACTAGTTTAGTTTAAACTCACGAACCAACATTTAATTCTAGTTAGAATTGAGCCCAATAATTAGAAGTCCAATTATTAGGAGGATGACTAATTAAGTTAAACCCATTAGACTAAAATCTTCTCTCCTTAATTAATTTCATCATGAGAGGACCCAAGAGGTATTTTAGACTTTATATAGTAGCTTGATGGAGGGGGCAAGTGAGGCCTATATAAAGGGGATAAAAACTTTCTCTCTTTATTTTTTATTCCTAATCTAGATCTAGAATTTTTCTCAACCAAATTCCACCAAATCCCTACCAAATTTTTACCTAATTCCTTCCCAAATCACTATTGGAGACTAGTAGAGCAATGATCTACAAGGAGAAAGCATGGATCTACAAAGAGGAGCAAGGATCTACAAGTTGAAGGCTCATTTTATCAATTTTGGAGGTTTCATTGGAAATTCATCTTCCAATAGGTACAATTTAGTTTTCCCGCTATATTTAGGTTCTAAATATGACATTTAACCATGAGAAATCAACCACTATGTATAGATTACCCATAGGATTTGGTTTTGTGTTCATAGGAGACCTATTGAGAAAGTTATGGTATATTTTGTATCAATTTTAGGAGAATTTCGAGATTGACATTTGTTGTATGGGTTAATTGGTCTTATAGATCAATTTGGCATATTCTTGTATTTTTGGGGCTAGTGTCATGTCCACAATTGGGTACCTGTAGGTCGTATCCTAATAATTTGGTGATACGTATTGATTTGGTGGTTTTTTTCCGATACGGGACTTTGTGCATGTTATATTTTGACACGGACATGTAGATTTATGTTTGACTCTTCGTATTGTTCATAAAAAATATATTAGACTTGCTCGTGTCCTTCAAGATATTTTTGGATGTGTGGTGAACTCATGTCGCAAGCGTATCCTAGATCTAGTGGGATAAGGGAGCGATGGACTCCATGTGTTTGTGCATTTTAATTCTAGATCTATTTTTTCATTGTTCTTAGTCATTATAATATGTAATTATATGCCTATATATATGTATATATATATATATATATATATATATATATATATATATATATATATATATATATATATATATATGTATTAGTGTGTCATAGATCTATATATCTAGGTGTTATATATTTATGTAGCTATTCTCTACATATGTATTTGCTTTTAAATGTAGTAGTATCTTTATATATGTATTGTATATATATATATCTATATATATGATGTTATATATATATATATATATATATATATATATATATATATATATATATATATATATATATATATATATATATGCATATGAGAAGTTATATATATAAATATGATACTTATATGTATGTATGTTAAGCTATATGCATTTATTGTGTACATATATAGGTATGTGGAGGAGCTTGTATATATATATAAATATATGTAGCAAATATATATATATTAGTAGTTATAGAATGTACATATAAATTGTATATATATATATATATATATATATATATATATATATATATATATATATATATATATATATATATATATATATATATATATATATATATATTGTGTTAATATATGAGAGTGAGATTTAGAGACAGCAAAAATAGCAACAACAACAGCAATTAAACAGCAGTAGTTTCAGCGACATCATTAGCAACAACAACAACATCCATTCAGCGACAGCAGCAGCGGTAGCATTTGCGACAACAACAATACCACAACAGCAGCAGCAGTAATCACAACAGAAGTAGTGGTCTTTAGCGACGACAACAGGAGTTTTAGCTACAGTTTTGCGGTTATATATATATATATATATATATATATATATATATATATATATATATATATATATATATATATATATATATATTCCTAATTGGTATTTATGTATACTATATTTTAATAGATGTAAGTTAGCTAGTTGGTTATTGATAAGTTAGCTTCTTGAGTTATTTAGTTAAATATTAGTTGGTTAGTTTACTAGTAATAGTTAATTAGTATTTATTAGTAGCCTGATATTTATCTACTTAATTGATTATATATATATATATATATATATATATATATATATATATATATATATATATATATATATATATATATATATATATATATATATATATATATATATTAGTCATTAGTAGTTAAGGTATTTGATATGTTATGGTTAATAGTTAGTTAGATATATGTAGTGATATATAAAAAGTAGTTAGAAATATTATATCATAGTTAGTTACTATGAATGGATATACATACAGTATAGTATTAGTTATATTTAGTATTAGTAGGGTTTATATATATGTATTAGTTATATGTTAGCATTTTGGATTACCTTGAGATATACTAAGGGATGAGTAGTAGGTATTGGCATAGTAATAGGATAGATGTAAACTAATTTTGGATTGGTACTAAGGTGACTAAAATAAGGTATATAGTATTATATAAATATTAAATGTATGGTAGTTTATAGTTGGGTAGTTAATATATATAAGAGTGATATTACCTTGAGATACCAAGGTAAATGCCAAGTTATTGTGGATACCCAAGGTATTGGGTTTGGGTATCAAGATAGAGGTTTTGTATTGTGATACCAAGTTGGTTTGAAACCAAGGTATCCATTTAGCATTTGTAATTAGGATTTATATATTTAACATTGCTTTATTATAGTTATGTGATTTTTATCTATTATTTACGTATCCTGAGATACGGTATCCTAGTATCCTAAGATTGAGCTTGTATGACCTAGATTCATAGAATATGAACCCAATATCTATGAGATAGACTCATGCAACCTTGAAATAGATAGTTTGACCATAGTTTGACCAGTTTGACTTAGAGTTGACCTAGTTTGATTATTTGACTTAGAAATGGCTTATTGACTTAGATGTTGACTAGTTTAACTTATTTTTTTCCAGAACCATGTATTGATGTTATATTCCATATCTAGGTCTCCGAGGTACCGTATCTGACATCTGTGAGACTATTTATCGGACTTCCGGTGAGTACATTCTCTAATAGTTTCTCATTTATGGTGTTCTCTATGTTCATTGTATCTAGTATAGATATCGATATTTTTTTGACACGATAGTTACACGGATTGGTATATCCGAATCTCGTCATGAGATGTTATTCATTGGTATAAAGTATATCTTGTGCAAGCCTTATTTTATTGATTATCTTGTACATATACAGACACTAAATCTCGGGAAGAGTCGCTATCTTCTTGGAGAATCTCGTGCCATAGCGTACCATAGTTGGATCCACTATACCAGCCGGGTGCGGATCATGACACGTTTTTAGTAGTGGCCCATACAGGTCAGGCTTCACAAGTTATGCGATATATTGGTAGTACGATGACTTAGTTGTACTACTGCGACCTGCGATAGGATATAGGATATAAGATATATGATATAAGATATTAGGATAAGAGGTTACTCAATCACAAATTTTTTGAGAGATTCATGGGATGACCCTTGAGAATCTTATTACAATTCATATTTCAAATCTTTTTCCTTGTTTTTACCCGCTCTCACTTGTTGTTGTTGAATTTGATTCTTGGTTATTGATTGTTAAATTTAATTCTTGGTGATCGGTTGATTTTAATTCTTGGTATTGGTTATTGAGTTTGATTTTATATTGAGAGAAATTTTATGAACTAAGTTACGGTATCATCTGATGACATATATTGATGAGGACAGTAAGAATGGTAAAATATCTACTTTGGTTATGGAGCATAGAGTTTATCGCAGCCATATTAGTTGGCGTAGCATAAATATAGGGACCTGACTTCGGATGTACATATCTTAGTTATAAAATTTAGAGTTTCTTGCAGCCATACCGGTTGGCGTGATGAGGATTCTAGATGACATGATTATAGAGTTGCATACCCTAGTTATGGAATCTATCGTTTATCATAGATATGCTTACTAGCGTAGGGAAGATTCTGAGTGTCATAATTTCGAACAGACGTGTATGATTATCAGATTGTATCTTAAATTGGTTCTTAAATTATCATCTCAATACTTATCCAATCCTATTATTATAGGACTTTATTTCATCATTCTTTAGCTTAGCAGTAGAAATTTCTTCAGTTCTTTAGTCCAGTTCCTTATAGAGCTTCTTTCTATTAGAGTCCTTGTTAGTGTGATAATTGGTGAATTATAATTAGTTCTGTGTCTTGAGTACCAGTACTGACTGTTGAGAGTGTGACTTGTGAGTCTATTAGTGGTTCTTGGTTGGCCATGTGAGCAATATGTATAAATCTAGAGATAACCCATAGCATAGTACCTTGTAGCAATTGTTCTATAATAGATGTCATTATAAGTTAGTATTGGTACTATAGGCAGAAGAGAGAGTAGAGAGTATCAGTAGTGGTCCCATGAGTTAGTATCAGAGTCAGCATACCAGTTCTGGATAGTCATGAATTTATGTAGTTAGGTGAGCCATGTAAACATTTAAGTTTCAAGAAAATTGTGTTGGAAATCCATAGAGCATGATATACAATTGGGTGGTTGATACTTATGTATGTCAAGAGTAGAGAAATATATATGCATCAAGGGTATTAGTGAGTGTGCCATAGTATAAGGGTATCCATAAGTATATAGGAGAGTATGAGGGAATAATAATACATTGTGCTAAAGTAGTAAGACTTATGATACAGGTTGATATGAGTCGATAGGAGTGTACTAGTATATGACTAATGATGGGTATATCACCTGATATTGAGGTTAGTGATGTATTAAAAGCAATAGATGGAAGAGTATCTAGAAATTGTATACATGATCCATAATAGGTGATGAGTATCGGTATGGAAGTTTAAGAGTATCTGAAAATGGAAGCTTGAGTGTCATGGGTTGAAAAAATCAAGATTAGTCATAAAAGATATGTAGTGTATCACTGATTAGTGTATCCGTCTGTAAAAGGTTTAAGAAGAGATATGTATACATCAATAGAGATATGGAACCATATGTCTACATTTGAGAGTAAAGTGAAACATGTGAATTATAGAAGTTAATAACTGGTGCAAGTGATCATGAATTCTAGTGAGTTTGATGAGATAATCTAATGATATAGCTAGTATCCTAGAATATTAAGGACATATGTTGTGTAATGAGAAAGCTAGTGTTATCATATCAAGAGTGCTAGTATTTCTATATCAGAAATTAGTTGAGTAATGTGTTAGTAACAGTAAGTACCTTGTGTGATGATCTTGGATTGGTATATCAGTTAATGTATAGAAAAGTATTTGAAAGTAATAGTACTAGTGATCCAAGCAGTAGAGGAGGGAGACAATATATATATAGGAGTAAGTTTAGTAAGTATAGTACTTTGTTAATTTTGGTTATATAAGTCGTATATATCAGAGAATAGTCCGAGGGGTATAAGGATACAGTGAGAAATCATGGTGTTATGATGACTAGAAGGTAATTGTGTATGTATTGTGATACTAATGTACAGATGAGAACCTTAAGATGATTAACAAATGTTAGAGGATGAGTTGCACCAAGTATCAGAAAGAAAGAGATACCCTAGTAGCAAGAGTCGGAGTACCTCAAGTAT